>JAODOY010033290.1:0-21737 GCA_025399855.1 Forbesichthys papilliferus | reverse complement strand
AATATAACATAATATAATAACATAATGTAATAGCAATCTAATATATATATCTAAAATATAAAGCACAATTTTCTACAGTTCCAATAACATATTTGACAGCTGACAACCTCATCATCACTGCTGTGTTATTAATGAGCTGTATACTGTAGCTATGTAACTAAATCATTATCATTTACCCTTTATTTTATTATTAAACCTTTATTTTACCAGGAAAGGCTCTTTAGATTAAAAATCTAATTTGCAAAAGCATCCAACATGCATAGCAAAATTATCCGAATACACTTTACAATGATGATTGAAATATGTCTGTTTATCTGGGCTGTTGTAGCCGTTTCTTGGTGTTTTGCAACAGTCGGGATCATGCAAAAATGTTTACCATCAATTTAGTTTACTGTTACAAGCGTAAACAAAATGAGACCCAGATATGCACATAAGAGACACAGCTATGCACATAAAGTATTGTACTGTACTACTAAATATTTACTGTGGATCTGTACAGATGGCTTTTTCTTAGTTTTCCATGGGTACTAAACTAAAAAAGCAATCCAAGATACAACAATATTGGTCGCGACAGACACATATGAAGTTAAGCAGTTGTGATGACTAAAGCTTGACTTGTTTGGCCAAACATTGGTGTGTGCAGAGTAGACCATTGCTGTTACAATGGGTGTTGGCTAATTTTGAGAAAATTCTAAAGGTTTTGCAAACTTTCTAGCACTTCTGTGAAGCTGGGTTCATTGCCTGGTCTTTTAGTTCAATAATGTTCGAGTGGAGTTAGAGAGTTTCCAAAATCTTGTAAGCAGAGAACAAAAAGAAGCAGGATAAATCATCTACAGCTGGATCGGTCCGGCTAGATGCCCACAAGAGCTCTGTGGTAGAATAGCACGCTTTCTTTTTCCTAAGTGCTAGAGTCTGTGTATCCTGTTTTTTTTCTGTATCTTGTCGGGTCCTTCTAGGTCTTTCCACAGACAGAGATTCCTACATCCTGTGCTTTGGATTCATATTTCTGTGGTTTTGGGTCTCCTTAGTGCAATTTTGTTTTGGGGTAACCTTGAGCTTCATATTGTGTTATTAAGCAGCTGTTTGTGGCGTGTGTGTGTGTGTGTGTGAGAGAGAGAGAGTGTGTGTATGTGTATGCAAGTGCAGCCACATGTCTCTATAAGATTGACCAACTTTTAAAAGAGACACTTTTATTTAGAGACACAATTATTAAAAATGACACATGAAATCATGTGGGCATGTCGGCATTCAAAAAGAGCAATAATAATAACATGTTTGGCCAGACGGAGGGCAAACTACAGTTCTGTATGTAAAAGCTTAGTGTACAAACAAACTCCTAAAAAAAGAACACAAAGCTGTAAAGACTCACAACCCTCAATATCATATAAGAAGAAAATGAATCAGAATCCACGGGAGGCCCCATACACCCTTAACAGTAAGCTGCCCACACGTTGTCTACTCTTTAACCACCTGCTTTTCATTTCCTCCTTTGAATCTTTATTGTCAGACAGTTGTTGTTGTTGTGACATCCATGAAGTACGTACCGGACCCAGGACCTCACAGTCCTCCCATCGCTCTCCTTAAAGCAACACAATGCTTCTGATGAAAGGTTTTCCATTGAAACGTACTTTCTCCTCTTTCCCCAAGTCATCTGCTACATGCCAAACATGTGTTGCTCTTTTGAAAGGTTGGATCATTAATGTCCATAAACACTTCAAACGTTGAGGAGGAATTGTACTCATAGCTCTAATACTGGCCTCATAGAAGCTGCATTTAGTGGGGTTATTGTTTTAGGCAAGGGGAAAGTACAGATCGTTTTTGGGCAAGGGATCCACTCGTGGAAAGCAATCAGATGATTAAGGCAGTGCAATGTGCATTTACACCAAGGACAAATACCAGCGCAGAGCTTTTAAAAGCTGTGGTTATAGCAGATTTGTCTTGACATTTATTGCTGTGGACTTGTACATAGAAAACCACAGTACAAAACCCCACTGCTTCATAATAACCAGGGAAAGTCAATACGTCATCTGCATATTTTTAGATATTTCGGCGACATCATCCGTCATCACTACAGACCGGGGGCATTTATCATGCTAATCGTGAAGCTGTTAAAAACTCATCGCCTGCTTTTCGCTCATTTGGATAGACAAAGATAATGACATAATTTCTGCTGCTGTGATCACATTTGAGCACTAAACAAACACATTTTTCAACCTGTCAGAAATGATAAAAGAATGCTAATGGCGTCCCCCAGCTGTGGAAGGCTAAACTCTTTTGGGCTCGGTGACATTTCCCACTGTGACACGCATGTTTCAGCGGGAATCCCAAAGGTTTATGTGTAGGGATCCTGGGATATAGGGTGAACCAGAAGAGACCCTGTGTGAAACAGAAATGGTCCAGAAAAGAATTAACGTTGGACTTCACTGACGGTGGAAGAAGAGCAGAATACTTATTAGTAGGGAAAAAAAATGGATAAAGGGAGGTGAAGAGTGCCAAAGTGTTTGTGAAAGGCCTCTACTTAACCAAGCAAGGGGATTGGAGAGGAGGTGGATTCTGGGAGTCGCAGCCTTAACAATAGTAGAACGACTTAAACATGCACTCCCTGATTATCCCAGCTGTCAATTAGTGCTCAATTAGTTCCACCTGACCAGACCGGCCTGTCTCCCAGGGTTTGTGGGGGTCAGAGGTCATGCCCTGGATGCACCCAAGCATGATGGCTTAACCGTCAACATCGCACTGCTATATCCCCCCCGCATCCACCCACCTGTCAAGCCATGGCAACGTTCGCATTTGCAATATGAACACACACACACACACACACACACACACATACCCAATATTACCCCTTTCACCCCCTTTGACCCCTTTTGACCCCCTTTGACCTTGTGCCATTCCTTTGTGACTTTGGCCCCTCATTGACTGTGAGATCCAGAAAGATGGAATGATGACAGTGGGAAAACATATTTACATTTCTATTATTTAATAGTTACCTTTCCAAACCAGTGTACATCTGCATGACAGGTGTGTGTGTGTGTGTGTGTGTGTGTGTGTATGTGTTGATCTTCAATGCACATAAGACAGTGTGTTTGTACTGTATTTTACCATACATTCACACAGTTTGCGTGAATGTATGGTTTTGTACGTCTGCTATTTTATGTACTTCTGTATGTGTTTGGTGTGTGGGCATAATACCGTATCGTGTACGTGTGTGTGTGTGTGTGTGTGTGTGTGTGTGTGTGTGTGTGTGTGTGTGTGTGTGCGTGTGTTTTCCATGTGGCCGTACATCTGTAAGCTGACATGTTTCTTCAGTGGGAAGCAGCATGGTCTAGGTTCGTCCTGATGGCCTTCACAGATGGCCCTTCCATCAATTAATGTATTCATTTTCCACCACAGATGAGGCGTTGTGAGGCCACTGTGATTGTTTCCAAGAGTCCTTCTTCCCTTGAGAGCAGGCTGGGTGTTATCTCCTCTCCTTCCTTTCTCCCACCCACCATACCGGCCCTCTCCCCCCGAGGTCTGTCTGTGTGTGTGTGTGTGTGTGTGGCGGGTATGTGTGCGTTTCTGTCTGTGTCTCTATGCAAAAGGCTGGCTGCCATGCTCAACACTAAAGAGTCATGGTCACAGTGTCATTGTGTCACAGTGACAGCGTTTGACAGGGATTGACGTTTACCGAATAAGCAACGCTTCAGTTTACGTCTAAATTTGACAAGATCCCACACAACCCAATGGGTTCTGGGTGGGGATTTATTTCTCACATTTTTGTTTAGCTGAATTTCTAGTTGGCTTTCTGTTCCTAAAAACATGCTTTTTATATGGGACATGTTAACATTATGTTAACATTATGTTGTATATGTTATATATGTTATGTTATATATATATATATATATATATATATAATAGTATTAAATTAAATACAGCAACCAAATGAAATATTTCAGCATGTGGAGGTCAATATCTCTTTACACATCCGGTCTTGATTAGATTTACGCAACACAAGGAATATGCAACACACAGACACATACACACGAACACACAGATACACACACACAAAATGCACAATCAACAGAATCAACAGAAAAACAGAATCAATAGTGTCCAAGTATGTTAGCTTACAGTATTTGAAACGACACATTAGCATGATGCATTCGCATGGCAAGGTGTTGGAACTGACAGGTGTCCAGCTCAGCCAGCACAACCTGGTGTATTCACACTAGAGCTTCTGGTGCACACCCGAGTTCACTTTAGCTGTTATTCCGGTTCGGTTTGTTGCTGTGAATGCTCTCTTCCGAACTCTGACCGAATTGCGCACCTAGGACCGTACCCGGTTCCTCCAGAAAGCAGAGGTCTCGGGTATGGTTCATCCCAACTCCAGTGCGGTTCGCTCTGTTGTGAACGCTATCCGATCTCGTGTGTGCTCAAAACAGGAAGTACATGTAAGCCCTGCTGTTGTTGATGACTGACTGTTTGTTTTAACAGTTTGTTGAGTGGTTGTATGAAATTATCGTAGGAAAGGTAGCTACACTGTGGTCAGCAAAGGACGTCTCCTTTTTACAATACAATTGTTTCCTAAAACAAACTCAATGTATACAATGTGATATAAATTATCCAGCCGCCGGGAAGAATGTATAACCCTGAAGACGTCTGTAGGACTACCGGTAGGCTACCGGTTAAAGCAAATGTGTTACGCTCTATTTAGATTTTGCCTAGTCTTTTCCAAGTTGTGTTGTTGCCATAGATCTATGGTCATTGCCTGGCGATATTAGATGAACATTCGGTATGATGTTGACGTAAATGGACCCGGGATCGCAGACATAAATGTAATGTGAACATGGACAGGAGGGGGAGGGGGAGGGGGGCTAATCGCACTCCAGTCAGCAAACGGGCCAGGTGTGAATAATGCGCCATCTAGACTGTGATCAGGTGTCCTGCAAGTTTACCGTGAAATGCATATGTATCCATGACACCGTAATAGAAATACATCGCCATTCATCGGTCACATTAATATTCATATGTCAAGTGAATACAAAATAATAATATGCCAATATCCTGGGAAAGGTTTAAATGTGTCATGTACAGTATGTGACCTTTAGCTCTTTCTGTCTAAGGAAAATACTTTTAAAGAGACCCTATGGTATTAAGATTACACACACACACACACACGCACACACGCACACACACACACAAAACTCTGAAACCTAACATCTTCAGTGCGTTGAGAACGGCAACTCTGGGTGCTCAGCCAGGATCGAGCCTTGTTCAACTTCACCTTCTCTCTCTCTCTCCCTTTCCTTTTCCCCTTCTCTCTTGCTGTAGCTCGCCCCCGTGTCTGAGCGAAAGCAGCACAATGCTTTTTGTACAATGCGGTCTGTGTTCGATCGCAGCAGACAGGTGGTCTGTTGAGCCACACCACAGGGCCGTTGGCTTAGGGAGTAATGCTGTTTTAATGGTACCTTGTGTGGTGGCTAAATCCCATCATACAGGGAGGCATATTGAAACCAAGCTGAATTCCTCTGCCTCTTCCAGCGATGGCAGATTCCTTGAGTTTGAACAGTTAGTAATACAGTGGGTGGCTTGAGGTGTCTGTTTTCCGGTATCCATGTAGCCTACTAACCTGACATGCCAGATGGATTGTTATTCACAAGTCCATCTGGGGAGCCATGCATCAAATACTTGGCAGTTGATTGGATGAACTGTGGTTGTTTCCACTGTCTGCAAACCTTAACCACACCGCACACCTGAACCACTGCCTGTTTAACTGTATACACAGTAGC
This sequence comes from Forbesichthys papilliferus, assembly GCA_025399855.1. Taxonomy (NCBI): domain Eukaryota; kingdom Metazoa; phylum Chordata; class Actinopteri; order Percopsiformes; family Amblyopsidae; genus Forbesichthys; species Forbesichthys papilliferus. The sequence continues at coordinate 15,966 of JAODOY010033290.1, read as the reverse complement.
TGTCAATGCAACGCTAAATGACGTTCAGTGGCTTCACGGACACATTCAAAATGATTCCTAGGCTTTCCATACTGATTCTCAGGGCAAAATTAAACTGAAGCTTGTGGGATCAGGATGACTAGCCTATGTGTTTGCAATCCTCCAGAATTGCTGTACTATATTGTACACATTATGGAGTGTGGAGATGGCTATTCAACCTTAAATTGTATATTATATTAAATATTTTGAAAGCATATTGCTTGTTTCCATTGGATAAACATGATCAAAAACTTTACCCAAGTGCCACATTTTGCAATTCTTTGGAAAGGAAAATATAATTCTAACAGTAAAATATTGTATTTCTGGGAGGTATTTGACATGTTTTGGCAATGTTTTTGTATAAATGTGTGTGAGAAGGCAGAGGCAACTGCCAGACAACAGTAAGTGGAATTTAACAGCATAACAAATAAAACACTAGACCATTCTTCTGAGAAACGTGTGTGACATTGTGAAATTATGAGATACTTTATTGTGTGTGTGTGTGTGTATGAGTGTGTGTTAGTGGGAGAGAGAGAGTTAGAGAGAGAGATCCACAGAGGGCCCACAAGGTGGCAGCGCGTATATGTGCGTGCGTGTGCATGACAAGTGCATGTGAGTCTATAATTAATAATTGATGCCATGTCTGATTAGAGGTGATTGGGAGACAATGCTTGCCTCTGTAACTGTGCATACGCTGTGTGCATATGTGGTCCTTCATCAGCCCCTTATTACTTTAAGTGACCTTTGAAGGGGTGATGATGGCAGTCTGTGCTACTCAGCCAGCCTTTAGCCCCTCTCTCTCTCTCTCTCTCTCTTTCTCTCTCTCTCTCTCTCTCTCACGCACACACTTCCCTGCCCTCCACTCATGTGTGTCCCACTAACCAGGTTCAACTCAACTTTCTCACTATGCTCGTATAACCAACATGTGCATTATCAAGGCCAGTCCAGCTGTGACGGAGAGTTACTGTATGCCTCCTAACCCTTGTGTGTGTTCATGCTGGAGTATTGTGACAGTCCACATAACCCAGGATCTATTTGTGACTGCAAATAGGTTTTGATGTCTCCCACAAAGACGGCCTTGTCCTCCGGCGTTTAAGCTAATGACCTTGTCCAGTCCTATATACTGTTGTTCCACAGCAAAGAGATCGATACTTTCAGCTGACAATGGGCTCTTATGCCATACGTTAACTGCGTCTCTGAGGTATGTGTGCGTGGGGTGGAATATTATTGAATCCTTTGTTAAAGGTACAGTATATAGTCAGCTATTTCAAGCTAAGCTAATACACTGTTTCTAAAATTCACCAAATATATACTCTCATTTCGCTATCTTACTGTTCTCTGTGCATGCTGAAAAAATAATCAGATAATTGTTCACAGCCATGTCGCCGTAAGGAGCATAAACAAAGTGGAAAACACCGCTAACATCAACAAAGCCGTAGTACTACGCTGTGCTTCACAATGTGTATCAATGTGTGGGGCAGCGCCGCGGAGAAATATTGATTTTATATGAACTCGGAGTTAGCAAGCGTTCTCGAGGATGACTAACCCTGCCTTTAAGCGTTCATCTGACATGCTGGAGAACGCAGATGCCCAATTATTTCATTGCAGTTAATTAGAGTTAATTATGTGCTGATCTGGCTCGTGTAAGCTGTGAATGGGTGGGGTGGGACAGGCTTGTCAATAAAGGCCCACTGACTGCATGCATCACATTGTGACCAGGGTGTAGCTCCAGCTCCTGGGAGCTGCATGCATGTGTACTGCCTGTTTAACCCTCCTTCGGATCGAGTAGACCAGGGAAGGCACGCTGACAAGAGGCCCACTCCGTCTCCACTTGACGACAAACAGCTGCTTTTGCTTATTTGAAATCAAGAAATAAAATACACGTTTCAAAGATGTATTCCTTTTAAAACTTTCAAATATATTTTATTTACTGTTTGTAAAACAAAGAAGAATTTCAGTAAAATAACTACTTACAGGTTAACTGATTCAAATGTTAAAACGTATCTTAAAAACGTTACAAAAAACGATAAATTCATGTGCTATGACTGTATGTATGTTCGATTTTCGATTTGCATGCCATGGAAGTATAGCTGAAGCAAATTATTATAACAAAAAAGACGCGTGATTAATGATTGTGAAAATAGTGTATCAAAGACTTTCCCATCCAACATTTATGGCTCTGTCCCAAGTCTCTGTTTCTCCCCTCCTTTCTAAGGAACACAGATTCTCTGCCCAGCCTGGCTCGTCTCTCTATTCATGTCAAAAAGTGGAAGCATTCACAGCTCTGTCTTCCAGCCTACAGTGGCTGTGTTGTACAACAGTCAGTGGACGTGTGTAAATCCAGTCTCTCTCTCTTTTTGTGTGTCATTCCGTTGTCGTCGTTCTGAATGGGGGAAGGGAGGGGGTACTCAGTGGGACAGACAATATGGACTCGCCTTATAATCATCGGGTGTTCCCGTCAAGGATCTTCTTTTTACATGAGCTCACAAACACAGCTGAGTGGGTCGTCATCTACTGACACCATGTTTGCCTTGACAGCTTTCTTGAGAACAGTGTTTTGGGACTGGCCCCATCACATATCTCACAGAATAACTATTGTCATAAGGCCTTTATGTTTTGTTTTTTTTACATTAAAAATGGCCTCCCATCCCTCTCAACTCTCTGTACCCAATCTGTCTGATATAATAACATTATCACACAAGCGTTTCCTGCTGCCGCAAGTCATCAAAATCCCCATTCCGCTAATAGCTCTATACGTGCAGCCTAAACACGATCTGTGTAAATATAATACATGTGATTTGTTTCACTACAACAAACATGGAAGCTCCTGTCTCAGAGCGTTCACGCAGTAGGAAACCATTCTTTTTTTTGACACTACGTCAAATAAACACAGGTTGAACAGCAATGTCTAATGATAACTAGATCTAGTGATTGTGTGTGGGGCAGGAGTTTCACTAAAGTGAATGCACAGGCTGTTATCTACACTCACTGCCGCCTGTTTAGTTAAAGAGATATGGACAATATTGTTTGACGGGGTGATTTGCTACTCGCTGGGCCATGTGCAGACCACTAAGATGACCCAAAGGGTGTGTGTGTTTGTGTTGGGGGGTGGGGGTGGGGGTGGTATTGGATTAAAATAAATGGATATGGATAGATAGGATTGTATGGCTGCGAGGGTCACTGGAAGACAGTGTGGTAGGTCGGGCACTGGTGGGACTTCATGTACTTGACGGCAAACTTGAGCTCTTTGCTCTTCTTGTCCCACTTGTGGATGGACATGAGCAGCAACTGCTGGTCCACCTTGCGGCCCATGATGAGGAAGTTGGAGCCCAAGCTGTCCAACTGGGTGCAGGGGCAGTTTGCGCCGTTCTTGATGTACAGCGTGAGCTTCTTCAGGTCTTTCTTGCGCAGGACCCCTTGCTTCAGCACTTTTTTCTTCTTCTGCGCCGCGATCAGCTTCCTGTCGCCCTTCTCTTTCTTCACCTCTTTGATCTTCATCTTGAGGGCTGAGGAAGGGCCGAGAGATGTTATCAAGGCGTGTTTTTGCTTTAACGCGGCCTTGCGCTAATATTGTACAGCAGCTTTGGTGCAAAGCAGTTTGTGTTTTGCGTTATAGCTTCACATGCTCGGAATAAACCACATTGATATTCAAGAAAACAAGCCCCAGAGCTGATTAGATAAACCCCACAAAGAACTGTTTCATACTCTATTTGGACCAACATTTTTTTGAACCCTTTAATATTTTTTAAGTGAGTTTTTGTAAGGGTAGTTAATTGCTACCAGAAACATTATGCTCTTTAGTATTCTTTATGTAAATGATGACTGTGTGCCACCCGGACTACGGCGTTAACGCTTTTCAGAGGGTTCTCACAGGAAGAGCCAGCCTTCTGCACCGCATCCTGAGCAGGCATCTAGGTTACGCCTCTCTTGAGAATCATCATTTCACCTCCTGTAACAACTCAACACTAAAATCCTGAGCCACGTCCAAAGACTACATCCTCTGTAATGTGTGTGTGTGTGGGCGGGCGCGTGCATGTGCATGTGCAGGCATGTCATCACATTGTCTCTCTTGAGGAAAATGTATATCTACACTCTTGAAAAAGGCATGATAATGAATAGTAGGATTAAGCAGTAACATTTTGGTGTTTTCTCATGATAACGTCAAGCAGAATACGTTAAACAGAAGAGACGGGTACTGTGAATTAAGATAGCAGTTTTTATTGACACTTTTAGATCATTCTAAACCCTTGATGGGCCACTAAATAACAATGAATATTCTTAAAAGGATTACCTGAATCGCCAGGTTTTTTAATTCACCACATAAGAGCAGTTTTATTAAAGTTAACACAACATAGTTTCATAACATTATAAACTAACACACCCTTCCAATACTGCTGTTACGGCATTATCTGCAGCCATTCTGTTACTCTTTTTCTGTTAATATTTTCTTTCAATTCCAGGTGGGCTAGACTGGAATGTACACAGATGCTATCCTTTCTGTGTATCTTTGCAGTGTTCTATCATGATAGCTAGATTACTATAATGCCCAAGGCTTTCGTGACCCCGGAATTCCTCAGACAAATAGATAATGTCACTGATAATAATTAAAAATTGCAGGCGTGTGCATATTTCCCAAAGCAAACGATATAGAGGAGATAACCTCTGTGCACCGGAGATAGTTGGTGTTACGTTATGACAACACACCGGGATTTCAAACAAATGAACTGCCGACTTGTTTTTACCATCCACCGCCATGTTTATATATGTTCATATTTGAACATGAGGAGGATTCGGAGTTGAACTGGCTGGCATTTGAGACAAGAATTCTTGTGGGTGAGCATTTCGACAGGTCGTATTAATCATGGTGCGGGTGCAACAGCGCACGGTCGGGGTGGGAGGCATTGCTGTGTACACTGGTCTCCCACTCCTGGGAGATTGCAGTCTCACTACCTGTCTCCTCGTCCGCTGTTTAATAAACATCGGGTACCCGTGCACTCACGCTACGTACTGTATACACACTAGGTGGTAGCATGTTGAAAAAAGAAAAAAAGGAATGTGTGCGCTGAGCTGTTTCGAGACACTGATTCGTATCTCGGTGCTCACAGAGGAACCTTTAGCGTATGCCAACTTGTAAGGGTATGCCCGCATGTCAGAATGAGTGTGTGAGTGTGCGCATGCACGCATGCCTAAGTGAGCGCATTGATGTGTTTTAGCCCAGCGTGCGTCTGTGTGTGTATTGTTCATGTATATGTAAATGCCCGCCCGTACTTAGTCCCACGTGATACTGTGGGGCTCGCTGTGCGTCGAGGCTGGCCAACGTCCCTGTGACAAGTTGTGCCCTCTTTCTACACAAACGTGTTCTTTATTAAAGCAGCTGAGGATGCAATGGAAGAAGGGAAGCAGAAGGATTGAAAAGAGACTGAAAAAAGTTAGGTAAGGAAGGTATTGGGGGGGGGGTATTTTGAGAAGAAACAGTCTTTCCTGGAGCCGAGGTATGTCATCACCACTACCAGACAGGTGAAGCCTGTGTTACTGAAGGAAACCACTGGCCCCCCTCTCCTATTCAACCCCTGCCATTGTGTGGCATTGCTGAATAGAGCAACCAGGAATGTGGAGAAATAGGAGATGATACAGTATCAAAGTTAAGCTTGCTGCAGTGGAACACCAAGCTGGAATGATGTTAAGGGTGAGTAGTGGCCATAGAGGGTTAGGTAATGGCATTTGTGAAGTATGAGACACAGCTGTACTCAAATATCACCTTAAAGAAAAAGTCAGTGTTGGCTGATCCCTTTGATTCATTTGTCTTTGTAGCCCTGATCACTATATAGTCATTATAAAGTATCTTCCAGTGACATAGTGCACACATACAGCCAGGAATTCAACTGCTGTTTCTCTAGTGACTGTGGCTGGCTACCTGCCTTCTGAACAAATCAATTAGCAAGGGAGAGAAAGATGTCATGCTACAGCATATTGATTCAATAACATCCCCAATACGTGCCTATTTAATCTCTCAATTAACCTTTCTGAGAGATCTATCTAATTCAACTAAGTCATTATTATAGGATGCATGCTTGTTTTTGGAATTGTTTCTAAATATGAATGTGTGCTGTGGATAAAGAGCACTTTTTGTTTGTAACTCATTAATTTATGGTCTATATAATAATCAATACCATGTAAATTCCATCCTCCTAATTATTTTTTGAGTGATTGCCAGGATACTCATGAGAAACTTTTTATTATTAAAACTCCACATGTCTCCCTTGTGCTATAAAATGCTTCATTGGGACAATGCTCTGTGGAAAGATGGCCATATAGAGTACCATTTGGTATTATATTCAATCTTTTCAAGCCTGGGCCATGCTCTGCATTTGCCTTTACAACACTATGAATGTTCTCACTATACTGCATCATCACTATCTCATTATCAACGACTTTGGCAGTAAGGATTTAGCTTGCTGGTCCAACAGCCTTGACTTGTTGAGCAGAGATGATTGGGGAGGCCACACTCTAGTTCTGAGCACTGGTTTTAAGTGACCATTGTTGTTGCGTAAAGGATGGTAAATAAAAAATATATATTTTCCCACCCTTCTTACGGAGGTAAACACAAACACTATCAATGTTTATCGGTGACTAACCAATTAATTTCAATATAATTTCATTAGCAAAGGTAATACAATCAAATGTAGACTAATCTGAAGATCTGACACAAACTGAATGCTTCTAAAATGGTTCTAGATAAAACTGTCCGGAACAAAGATGTGTGTGGTGCAGAGTGTAAAATCTAGCACTTACCGAAGTCACTGGCACAGTAATGCTCCATGATATTGTCTGCTTTCAGCTCGTTGTCACACGGTGGGCAGGTCTTAGCCACTGGGGAGGTAAGAAGCCATTATATTTAATTGGCATATATGAGAGCAAAAACTGTTATATCATTAGAACTAGAGATTATGTAAGCTTAACTATAGCTCCAACAATTCCTCCAAAGAAGTCACTATGGTTGATCAACTGAGGCCCTGCATTAGCCAAGTACAGTCAGACCAAAGTCAAGTCCATGCTACTAGTTAAGCCAAGCACTTCTTAGGTACTTGGACCAAACCCCCTCCAGTTCATGTCAGGGGCTATTTACTGCTGCAGGAATATATAACCCAGGAGTCCTACTGATGTTTGCCCTGCAATTAGAGAGGAGAAAATGTTTTAATTCAATTCGTTGTATATTTTGGTGGAGCAGGCGTGGTCTTGGCTGCTCAGAAAGGTAAACGTTGCAGCTGAACGCGGTGAAGAGTGATTGAGCAAGACCCAGCAACACATTGTGAAAACAGTAAATGCAAACCAATGCAACAAGTTATGTTTATTTTCAAACTGAAAATGTGGGCCCGACCACCTCTCATAACAAATTTAGAATTACTGTTTGTGATTTGGGATTTAGTATAGTGTATACCCGCAGAATGTATAACCTGAAATAGATATGATACTGACACTTTTTTGCTGGTTTTTGCACACACACACACACACACACACACACACGTTTGTAATACAATGTCTCTCATAAGAGGCTTTGCATTATATGACTCTTTCATGACTAAATGTAATTGAACCTGACTTAACCTGACTGTTCAAAGCATTCCTGAAGATTACAGAATTTTTTTCTGCATACATTCATCACCATTTTTTACCTTTCATCAAGGCCCCAAAATCAAACCTCTTTGTTAACAACTTAACCATACCCCATAAAATAAACTTTATTTGACCGTAATCATGTTGTATCACAGAAACCGTCATGTGCTGAGAAAACGAAGAGAGAAAAAAACCCTGAAGATATGTAGTTGTGGAGCAAAGGAAGTGGTTGTAGCAGGTATAGAAACCTTGAAATCTATACACCTCTAGGCCAGGCTGATGGAATGTGCCGTGATTAGAGAAGAAAAAAAACATTGCCATTCTGCTGAATAAGCGGTCTTATTCAGTCTTGCTGGATGAGGAAGTAAATGCTTTTCTGTCATTCGCTCACCACAATATTCAAAATATTTTCAAAACAATCTCTCTCTCTTTCTCTCTCAGAGTGCCCACCATATTAATATCACACACGAACACACACACACACGCACACACACACACGCATAGTGCTATCCTAGCCCTGGGGTTAGAAGTCAGGGTTCAGAGGTTATCACCCCAGTCCAAACCTCAGTGTCTGGGTAGATAATGAGAAGGGTCAAAGTTCAGCACGCCTCATCGCCTGGGTCGTGGGGAGGTGAGCCCCCTAACTATCATGTGTTTTTCTGCATATGTGTGTGTGTGTCGAGTAGAGTACTGGTAGCGACTCCTTTTGACATCTTTATAGGACTCCCATACATTCATGGATGGGACTATAGGCTACTCTAATTGTCTGGTGCTGACATGAACACTGGAGCCCTCACAACAACAATGAAAACGGTTTGGTTTCAGCTTGGCCGTGCGTCCAGACCACGCTGGAGACTTCGGTGACTGCAAAACGCAGAATTTTCAAACCTAGTTCCAGACTTTAGATTTTTTCAAAACGGAGCTCTTACGTTGTCATATGGCGAAACTGAGCTCACTGAAGCTGTGTCGATATCGTATTAAGCCCCACCTCAGCACCCTTTTGAGCCCAGGTATAGGCTTACTTCTGCGGACCTGGCTTTGAGCAACGTGGTCACAGGCCGGGCTGTTACCGCCACATACAGGCCTGGAATACTTTCGACAGAGTATTCACTCAGTTTTGCATTTCCGTGTGGACATGGAGCTCCTCTCAAAACGCTGTCAAATGCAAAATCTTTTAAAAATGCAAAGAAAATAATTTGTTTTCAAACAAAAACGCGCACGCACACACACACACATGCACACACACTCTACCATGCATAAATGCATACAGTTGTACATGAAGGAACACTCACATTACAAGCACATGCACACTTCACACACATACACAAATGCACACACACACACACACACTGCGGGGCAGGGTAATTCACCGGGGGACTCCACAGTGGTGGCATGTTGGACGAGGGCCCAGTTGTGTGGGTGCCAGAGCATGTGTCAAGAGATCCAGAGGAGCTCAGGCCCTTACTGTATAACCGCCAGTCACACAGGCCGCAGAGGAATCAATCATAAGATGACGAGGCTCTTCGCCTCGTCTCTGTACGGGGGAGAACCTCAGTCGACCTCCACAGGGATCACCAATTTATCTTGGGCTCCTTTCCTCTGTGGTTCTTCATGCATTCCCTTGACACTACTGCATTATATGTCACTGTGTTACCCTCGCTGCGTTGACAATTAGATTTCCCCAGAAGGAATAAATGATGTCTAATCTAAGTAATGTAATGCAATCTAATCTTATCTCATTCTGCACCACTTGCGTTACCAGGAATAGCTTCACCCATATATTGAACGGGAGAAAACAAATAACTCCCACACAAAATGGCAGATTGGGTTGTAGGAATGAGGAGGGCGGGATGAGGAGCGGGGCTGGGGGAGGGGGGATTTCTCGCTGCAAGCCCTGGATCAGAAATGGTGTCAGGCCACAGTCCCATCAGAGCGATAAGAGAGATAATGTCGGCCTATTCATCTGTTCCTCTGCCTGGTTAGCCTCTCGTCTCGGTCCTGCTCTCACTATAGCTTCTTTCTGCGCACACCGCAGGCCTTCGTCTGACACGCACGGCGACTTTTATGTGTGCGAACGTATCGCTGAAAGCCAAGCACGGGTCAGAATCTCTCGCCCCATTTGGGCCCTTTTAACTTAGGAGCGGGCGGCACTTTCGGCGTAAAACGGTAGCGTGTGAGAGCAGGAAACTCCGCGTGTGATTTACGACGATGACGGGGGGTGGGGGGTGGCTAACATCTGTTTAAATGTAGCATGCGGACAGACATGGTCCAGCCCAAGGGTCCCCTAAAACATATCACTCTCTCCTCACATCTGCATGGGATCCTGCGCAGAACAGAAAAGACATTCTCCACATGGGGCCGAGGCAGTCTCCCATGCAGAGAGCACTGGATCACATTTTCCCTTTCATTCACCTCTAAGGACGCAGGGACCTACATGAGTAGCACCCATTGTCCTGCCAAGGGACCAGACGAGGCTGCAGGCTTGCCTTCGCAGCGGCTGTAACTTACACTGCGCCACATCAAAAAGGGCCCGCGAGGACAGACAATATCTTTCACACCGTGCAATTTGTCTTCCAGGACGCCCAGAGCGGACAGAGAGACAACGCCGATATTGTGCTGGGATGAAATTTGTTTTTGGAAAGCCTTTAACGTGCATTGGGTTTATGGGTTTTACCTCGCTGTGACCTACCGACCTACGGTAACAGGCCAGTAATAAATACTCAGCCTTGCAATTTTCTATTTTTTTTTTAGAGAGCTAGCTAGAATTTAATTTAGTTTATTGGTGGTGCTTACAGAATGAGGGTGTTTTTGCCACCTCCACTCTCACCCGGTATGCGTCGCTGTTCCTGAAATGTCTGCAAAAATGCTGTGTTTGTTATGTCATCTATCTTAACACTTGGGCTTCATGTGAGGCACGCCATGGGCCTAAACACACACACACACACACACAGGAACATCCACAAATGTGCGTGTATGCTAAAATTGATGTACAGGTTTGCAAACAAAGTGTCACACACACACACACACACACACACACACACACACACACACACACACGCAGGGAGGTGGCAAGTGGATCTAACTCTATGCTGCTAGTTTTCACAGCTGCGTTCCAACCGTGCTATACAGCATATCATGTATTTGCAGAATAGCTCAGGTGTAGCATGAGGGGCAGGCCTACTAGGCAGGGACAGCATAACTATCTCCCTGAGCCTGTCCGATCCAGCTGGAGCGCCATAAGAAACCTAAGATGATCCCATATGTCAGTGCCATGCGGCCGGACACAGGCGCTTTGCTCTCTGAGAAACACATTTCTTAAGGATCGTTCTTATCTGAAATGTGAAAGGACGTCATATGTGTATGTTTCTCTTGGGAGGTATTGTGTGTGTGTGTGTGTGTGTGTGTGTGGATGGGGAGAGGTGGGGTTTGAGCCAAAAGCCTGTCCTCAGGATGGCCTCAATTGGCAGATCAGAGATGTTCTGCTTTTTAACAAAATGTTGAGGCCTTTCTACACCTCTAGGCTAAAACTGATATGGGTTCACTCACAGTTACACAGTCACAAGTGCACACGCACATGCACACACGTCTTTTGTTATTTTTTTCCCCCCCTTTATTTATTGTTTAAAGATCTGAAAATGTTCTTGCATGTAAACTCTTTTTTTTTTTTTTTTTCGGAAGCCACCAGTCAGCCTCTTTTGACCCCCCCCCCTCCATTCCCAGATTAAGTTGTGTAACTATAGCATCAATATCAAACCACTCTGTGTAGAGCAGCCTTCTCTTGCAACTATTTGATAAGATAAGATCAACAAACACTTGTCTGTGTGAGGAGCTGACAGATAAACGTAATGCGCACAAAAAGTGAGTTATGGCTCCGAGCAGCAGTGTCAGATAGTTGATACAGGTCCTACAAAAACACAACCTCCATTTTCATAACGGAATAAACCAGCTCTGCTTGATTTCACCAGAGCGGCTTCTAGCGGTCGTTTCCCTTCCTTTTTCATGACTAATGAGACATTTGAAAGGTTGACACTTTCAAAATGTTTTTATTTCATTTTAATATTGTCAATTCAGTGATTTGTCCCCCCCCCCCCAAAAAAAACTGTTTTTTATCGTTCGATTTAATTAACTAATTAGTAAATATACTGAAGTATAACTCATATATATAATATAAATATTTTGTTTGATAATATAGCTAATTTGCCAACCAAATCAATGATATTTGATATATTTCACAAAAGCATGCAAGCAGTTCTGTCTAAGCGGACGTGCAGTCACCAACAAAGGGGTAAAGGTAAGAGGTGAAATAATCAGTTGTACAGCGTTTTCTATGTCTACACTTTTCATTCTCAAGGAGCTTTTCTCCCATTCTCTGCATATCTCCCCCAACCCCCCTTTCTTATTCTTTAGGCTCTCTTAGGGACAATGAGACTCGGGCCGGACCCATTCTCTGCCCGGCTCTTGTGTTCGGTCATGTCGTCTAATTAGCGGGGCTCAGTAATTGGCCCGCTGGCTAATTGGCCCGCTGGCTGCCAGGGCCAACAAAGGCAGAGTGGGGCTGGGACTCATTCTAAAGACCCTCATCTGCTCTCGCTCATCGCCCACTGTCTCCGTGAACGGTCTGCTGGAAACACACTGGGGCGCACAGGCACACACCTAGCCCCCCCTTTCATCTGCTGCAGATCTTTCTCTCACAGCGCTCTGTCTGTCTGTCTGTCTGTCTGCCTGCCTGTCTGCCTGTCCGTACAGTATGTCTCCGAGGCCTCCAGACTGCATTTTGACATTTATTAATAAATGAAACAATGAAGAATAATAATAGATTTGTCATTAGTAAATGTGGGTTTTTTAGAAAGCTTAAGATAGTATCTATTGTTGTGTGCTTCTGGATGTAATTCTACATTTAAAGTGATATTTATCTTTAAAAGTCAAGACATTGAATTTGAACTATGTTCATACACATTTTCATTCATTTTCGTTGTATGAATGTATTTACTTCAATTTCTCAGCACACTTCTGCCATATCTCCAAAGCCTCCATCTCTACTGGTACAGGACTGTATGTATTTTCATATTACACATTGCTACATATATGAAGAGAGCAGATGCAAAACCCATCAGATCCATTTGAAAAAAAAGTAGCAATTATCAACTTAAAACAGCAATATTTTTTAGGTTTCCATATTTTGGTTCGTTCATTTCACGTTTTATTTCAACAAATAAACTGTTTGTCACTGAATAAAAAGTAATATCTTCCAAAACGTAACAAATCATTTAAATATTGGCAATAAAAAAAAGATGTCAGACTTAGAGGTTTTTGCATCTTAACTCTCTGTATCTTAAATTACAGTACAATAATAAATAAAAATAACAATGCATTTCTGCAAACTGGAACAATTTGAGAACTGTACTAGATGGCGATCTGCTTTGTAGACACTGATACAAAATGTAATGCAATGTAAATGTAAAACTAATTCATAATGTATTAATTAGACATACTGGATATCAATTGTGAATAAAAATACACAACCAGTTCCAGTCCGTGAACATTGAACAATCGATTATTACTAGCTAATGTCTGCATGATGACTTACAATTGAGGTAAGGGAGCTACAGAGTGGAAGGTTAGCATTCAGTAGTGCTAAGACACAATACAGGCCGTTATTGTTAAGTTCAATGAACGGCAGGTTGAAATAGACATGCATGCCCAGCAGGTTGATGTTGATTAGGACTTAATGGAATGTGTACAGACAGACGCAACGTTTAGAAATGTGTGTGTGTGTGTGTGTGTGTGTATATGTGTGTGTGTGTGTGTGTGTGTGTGTGTCACCATTCCAGTAAGCCTAGTCGTGCATTGCAGTCCATTTATCTTAACAGGGTAAACGACCAGGAGACGCAGTCTGTCAGTCTGTCTGTGTCTCTTTGTACTCTGTCTCTCTGCCCCAAGGCTTGTGACAGGGAGTCCTCCTGAGCTGTCCACTCCTCACAAGGAACGGTCCCTGTAGAACTCCCTCCCTCCCTCCTTCTCTCCCTGACCTCCTCTGCATAGCCTCCTACTAAAACGTCCATCTGTCATCAGCAAAGTGCAGCGCTGCCATATGAGCCTGACGGCCATTTTTTTTGCCATTTTCCCACTGAGCTATCATTCGTCTTAATAGAAGTGCTATGAAAAGGTTTCATGGAATTCTTTACGTTTATATCAAAACATGTTTGATACAGTACAGTTCAAAGTAATGTGGATACAATGGTAGGCATTACATGTACATGCATTAGATTTATACTGGTCAGGATGTAGTATTACAATATTTCATGAAAAACAGGGCAGCAATTCAAAAAATGTTATGATTGACAATTGCTATCCAATCTAGTGAGAGTTTATGATTCATTTCCATACTGCTTCATTTCAATGGCAGTTTCTCTATCTTATGTTTTCTCATTTAAATACACATTATTATAGTCATTAATAAATCAAAAGAAACGCTTGGAGGATTATACCATTCACGCAAATTGTAAATGTAGTTTTTAAGTTATAGCTGTTTAGTGATCATGAATAATAACACAAAGTTGAATACCCATTAGACACATAATGTGTGTGTGTGTGTGTGTGTGTGTAGTGCACGTGCGCCTTTACCTGTGGCCGGCGTGGCGAGGTTACCGGAGAACTGCATCGGGATGCAGAGGTCGTTGTCGATGGGGAACTTGTCGCACGTGAGCATCTCGGGCCAGGGGAAGCCGTAGGTCTCCATCACGGGCGCGCAGGCGTCCCGCACTGCCTCGCACAGCGAGCGGCACGGGTAGATGGGCCGGTCCAGGCACACGGGCGCAAACAGCGAGCACAGGAACACCTGCGTGTCGGCGTGGCAACGCTTGGCCAGCAGGGGCACCCAGCTTCCCGCCTGCTGCTTGACCTCCGGCATGGTCTCGTGGTCCAGCAGGTTGGGCAGACGCATCTTCTTGTAGCCCACACCGTGGCACAGCCGCAGCTCCGCGGGGATGTCCACGCACTGCGGCTGCTTGGCGTAGAAGCGGCCCTGGTGGAAGTTGTCCGCCTGCCAGCTGTAGTAGTCGTACTCCTCCGCCGCCCACACGCCGGAGGTCAGCAGGAGGAGGAGGAGGCGGACGCAGAAGGAGAGCGAGAGGCCGCGGCCGGGGCTGCTCTGTCCGTGCGCCATGCCTCTCGGGGAGTGGACCGGTGGCTCTGCACCAGTATCCAGGGTCTCCCGGGTGGCGGTGGTGGTGGCGTACGGGGGGTTGGGGGAGGGAAGGAGGGGGAGGACAGACAGACACCAGCGAGTAATCCTTTTGGCTCCCCGGGGAACAGAGGCAGGGCAGCGGACACTTAAATTCCCTTCTTCCTTTGAGCAGCAGCCCTGTGAAGCCCTATTGAGTACAGCGCTCTCTGCCCGTGGCTACACCGTGTGTGTGTGTGCGTGCGTGTGTTTGAATGTGAGCGCGTGAGCGAGCGCAGGCGCGCGTGCGCGCGCGTGTGTGTGTGTGTGTGTGTTTGAGTGGGTGCCTCAGGTAGCTGAGAGCCGAAGTGTGAAGGCAGCAGTGAAATCAACACACAGCAAGTCCACTGATTCTTTTCTCCAACTCCTCTTCTCTTACACCCTTTCTCTCTCTCTCTCTCTCTCTCTCTCTCTCTCTCTCTCTCTCTCTCTCTGTCTCTTTCTCTCTCTCTGTCTATCCTGCCTGTGCTGCTGTCTCTCTATCAGTGTGCAGCTGCCCTGAGCAGCACCTAGGTTATAAGAGGCAGTGGTAACTGGTCCCTGAAGCAGCATGCCAGCGGGCTCCCAGACCAGCAGGCTCACGCTCATATTGGCCTTCCCCTGGCTTCAGTCACGGCAGACTGGGCCAATCACAGCACAGGGGGGAAGGTCCCCTCCGGCCCCCTGGACACTCCTCCTGCCCCCTTTTCTCTTCCTCTAGATGCGTGAGAGAGAGAGAGAGAGAGAGAGAGAGAGAGAGAGAGAGAGAGAGAGAGAGAGAGAGAATTAGAGACTAAGAGAAACTTCCCTCTATACATAGACTGTTTTCTTCCTTTCTGTGATGCATACACAGGTTTTCCTTCCTTCCTTACTTCCTTCCTTCCTTCCTTACTTGACTCTGAACGATGTCCAGGGCATAATTACATATGTACATTAGTACGTTGTGCATTACTAAGCCTTCTACCTACAGTATCTTATCACAGCCACCAGGTCAGGGGTCAGAACAGGGGCTTTCCCTCCTCTAGACGGCACACTTCATTAGTTGAGAAACAGTCAGGCATGAAAGGTTACAGCAGGCCCTGGAAAAAATAAGGCAGACTAGAGGTCACATGGTTTGGGGGGGGGGGGGGGGG
>JAODOY010033260.1:0-21742 GCA_025399855.1 Forbesichthys papilliferus | reverse complement strand
GGTATATAGTATCCTTGGAAGACGGTGCCCCCTGTTGGTCGCGCCGGCACCCGACCTCGGGTAGCCGGGACGTCACACCATTTACAGAGCAAGAGCTGTGTATAAGCAGCAGATAGCTTTACAGCTAGCATATCAAATGAGCAGTTAGTGGACTGTGAGCATATATTCGTTGTATTTGACAAAAAGCATATTAGCTTACAATTGTTGTGCTTCAACGTAAATGTACAGTACATAAAAAGTCACATCTATTTATTTTCCTGTATTTAAGATGCCTTGCAGAGTAGAGTGAACAACATCTATCCTTAGCATGCTGGGTTGCCTCCAGAAGATGTAACCATTTATGTGGACGATGCTCATGGAGCTTTGATGGTATGGTCGGAAAAGACCTTAGACTTAAATGTTTTTTCATGAGAGTTGAGGCTGTTTTGTATGAGGATTCAATGCAGTGTTGATTGATGTCTGACAACTGACACTGAGATCTGAGGATGTTCTAAAATGTACACCGTACGTACAATACGCATCTAATAATGTGTGTTGCATGTGTCTCCCTGGCTATAAATATCAGGTCATGACATCACACATACAAATGAGCAGCTTTCCTCGGTGTCTATGGTGACTTCAAATCAAGCTCATTAACATTAACGTTTTTAATCATTTTTTAACTGCCATCAATGGGAGATGTAGGTTTTTGGAGTAGCAGCTCTTTAGCTGCAGTATATATTGCACATACTAGCCAGGGAGCAAAGCCTTGTCAGAATTGTTTAACAGTTAATGTCTGACACACTTGTAGCTTTATTGTACTGCGTTGTCAGACATTGTTGTTGTTGGTAGCTGATCATTTACTGCTGTTGGGACTGTTTGCAGGCCATTATCAAATAATGTACAACCAAAAAGGAATAAGCTAATGTGTTACTTTTAATTAACCTGAAAGTACAGTTATCCCTGATTGTTGCTTCGTTTTTCTTAGTAATAACAAAGGAATTACTCTGTCATTTGCAGACTGTAAAAATAAAGCGTTACCAGGAGAACTTGGGCCAGTCATTACCACACCACTAACACTGTTTGAGGTGGCTAACCTTTTCCGTATGCTACCCTCAGTACCCCCATCCTGAAACAGAAAGGTATATAGGCACTCTGGGCGACTCCTGCCAAAAGCAACCCTATCACATTCTTTAAAACACTAGCAGCTAGTTTCCATGCATCTCTCAAGGCAAGTACAGCCATTCCCTTCATCTTATGTAGTCCAGCAAATATATTAAAAAAAGTCTAAAACCTAATTCATATTTTCATTTTCAGCTAATGAGTTTTGTTAATAATAAAGTCTAATATTTTGTTGGATTGTTTTTTACTTGCTGTAGAAAAAGTTTCTTTCTGTTATTTAAATTAATTAATATTGTTTATTTTTAATATTGGCATCAGAATATCAGAAACAATATTACATCATTTGAAAAGTAGTTTACAAGATCATGAATCTGTCTTTGAATGCTTTGAGGTGATGCACCTGCACGCACACACACACGCATGCATACACACACACACACACACACACACACACACACACTGTAATTAATGTCTCATCAGTGTATGTATTGTCTTGTCTTCTGCACGCAGGATTAGAAGCTGAACGCACATGTGGGTCCCCCTTACATGGACGCTTTACAGTACGAAGCTCTCAATCACTCCGCCGTGGCAGAGAGACAACACACAGCTGGTCCTTCAGCACAGGAAGTCCTTAGACCTTCTAAATGGTCTCTAATCAGGAAAACCACATCACTTTCCTCTCCACATGCACTGCTGTTGCCCGGCAAAACTGCTCAAAAGAGCACCATTAAGGAGCTAATTAAGTGCATACTAAATTCTAATAGCGGACAACCCACAATCAGAGCAAAGCCTCTGGGTTCAGTTCCCTCTCACTGAACAATGAACTCTGTGCTAAATCGCCTTGCAGCTGCACCCCTCTCCTCTGCCTTCTCTCTGGGACACAGCTAAAGATGAGAGCGAGGCCAGTGGCTGAAGGTTGGGGTTACAGATGGAGTAAACCCCGAAGCCTTTGAAGTCTGAGATGTTATGTTTGGCACAGGAACGTAGAGTCTCCTGTGGAGGTGTTTACAGTTTGGGCTGAAAGACTCCAATAGTGTTTTAGATTAGGCTTCTAATTCCTCTAATGAAGGCCAACATCAGTGGTGTGTAAACTGTCAGGCGTGTAATGGCCACGTGGGCTTGTCCTTTCACCATGTTGCACACTGCAACAGCCAATCAGCACAAGCTCCTGTGTGCTTGTTGCAGACATTTGTTTGTGCGTATGTGCGAAAGACTGTGTGTGTAACGTGTGTATATATGTGTGCGTGAATGCGTGCGTATGTGCACTCGCTTGCCAAATAACTTCTTTAATTGTTTTTTCATGGAAAGAAGAAGACGGATATTATTCAGACAGGCCCCTTGTACTATATGATGTTATTATTCCGAGGAGAAAACCAATTAGCCCTTTCAAATGTTCAAGATGGCTTCCTCAGTGCTCACTTTTGATTTCCTGAAAGCAGCCTTGATGTGTGATTAACCGCTATCACGTGCACATGGGGGATGATTAGATAAAGCCAGCAGCTAGCTACATGTTAACCCAATGTTCTAATCTCAATCAGCATTTGTCTGATTGGTCTTTAGGAATTGTGGGTAAAATGTTTCCGATGTTTGGCCAGATAAACCCACAAATGGAAAGCAGATCTTAAGATTGATTGCATGCCTTTTTTTCTAACTACTGTAGTAATTGCTTTTAAACAGTACTTCACAATAACTCTTATTCAAACTAAATAAACACGAGGAACGTTAAACATGCAACAGTGTATTTCAAATTGTATAAGGAAATATTCCCTAAGAATTGTCCCCTAAGGTATAAATACAGCTAAAAAAGGCCGTGCAGTGTTGCAAAGTGTTTTGTAAACATGCCTCCATGCTGTAGCTAACTGTATGCTGGCACGTTAAGGAAGTGGAATGCAGACTTCCTGTACACAAATACGCGCGCGCACACTCACATTGAGACGGTAAGACCTTTCTCTCTAATTATGCTATTCTAAGAGCCATAATGATCACTCTCTCTGTTTAACTCTTGCTCCATAAAACAAGCATCCACTGCAGGGATATATAACATATCCACCATCAGCCGGCCAGCAAAGAATGCCAGTTGCCCATACAGGCCTTTGCCCAAAACCGCATCCTCTCACCTCGTTCCTCTGCTTTTACCGCCCTTTTACCGTATATTCCCTCACAAGGAACCAATGGTCTCATACAGCCACTGCCTGATAACCCACCAGACTGCTTGCTGTCGCAGTAAAAAGTGAGAAAAAGAATGTATCGCTGACAGATTCCCTGCGCTGGCTTTGTTTGGGGACAAAAGCTTTTTCCCCACAATGTGTGCGGTTTACTGTAAGAACGATACCAATCTGGCGTGTGTGTGCGCCAGTGTATGCGTAGCTAACAGGAACACTGTGCACCCAGTTTAATGTCATCTAAAAATGCCCAACTCCCCTCCCTCTCCCTCTGTTTGTTTGTGTCTAGTACCTCTCTCTTATATGTAACTCAAGCTGATGTGATTCACACATACGCAGCATGAAAGGTATCCTCCTTGGTGTGGAGTCCAGCTTTTTGGAGCTGCGTTTGAAGCCTAAAGAGCACGATCACTATAGGATTGTGTATCTGTAACCCAGTGCTGCATAAGCTCACATCACCTCATAGAACACAGGCCTCCCAATGCACCACTCTCTACAGTCTGTAGTCACCAGACATACTGTATGTATGTGTGTGTGACACATTTCTAGACAGTTTGAATGCTGCCTCATGGGCAGGCAGGCAAGCATTTTTATTATTTCTCTCTGTCTCTCTCTATCTCTCTATCTCTCTCTTTCTCACACACACACACACACACACACACACACACACACACACACACGTACGTATTGGTGTGCATCGTCTGGCTATGTGTCCAATTCAGGAAGGAACACGTTTAAAAATAACATGCCAAGTATCTCATAATGACATCTTGGGTATACCAGTGGCGCTGCTCGCTTCACTGAACACCTGACATCACCACAAGGGTAAGTTTGTAGGGCATGTAGCTGACCGCTAGTCCCAGAGTCCCGTTTGTTGCTGGCAGAAAGTGCAGGGTCCGTTTTCAGCAGACCATTCTTGTTCACCGTGGCATGCGATGAGCCAGGACGGGCGCGCCACACCCTGCTGAAAAGAGGCCAGGCAGAGACAACAGCCACATGTCCACACACTACCTATAGACTATGACAGCAGATGCCTGTCTCCGTCTCAGATTAGCTTTGGCCCATAAATTGCACACAGGTAGCTAATATCCACACCATGTGTCCTTAGGCCCACGGTGTTGTTCAGATTCTCTTTTCATTCAATAACCCGTCACAAATCTACTGCACCAAAACGTCATGGGTGGAGCATAAGCCTATACCACTTCTAAGGTTCAGGCTCATACAAATACATGCTTTGAATGTTACATCTCTTTTGTTTTATGCTGGAGTGCTGAAGTGCTGGAGCTTTTATTTTTTAAATGTTTTCCACAAATCATCGGAGAAGTACAGAATGGAAATGTGTATCGATTGGAGAAGTATTCAGTTTACTGTTGATCTAACTAGGGCGGAAGGTCAATATCTGCCTGATGAGCCGTGTAGCTGCTGTTTGAATTTATTGCCCGGGCAACCTCTGAGGGGGCCGACTGAGCCTTCCAATCATGGATCAATCCAAGCATTAGTGTGTGAGCGTATACTACATGCGTGCAAGCATATGTGTTTTCACCCAGTGTAATAGCTGTGTGTGTGTCTGTGTGTGTACTGTACCTAAAGGTGTACCCTGTCATTACCACCCTTGACTGCCTCTGGAGTTGCACCTGCACAACTGCCCCAGACCTGCTTAACTTTGACACTGATTTAAAAGCTCCCGGTTCGCTCCCAGGTACAAGCTGTGATCACTCGTTTCATGTTTTATAATGTTTTTACACATGAATCAGGCAGAAAGAATGCTTTGCCCTGGACATAAAGTTCTTCTGGAACATGACAACATAATACAATGTGGTGCATGTAATGGCTGATAACATCACTCCTAATCTCCACCTACTGTATGTGACAGCTGTCCCAGACGATGAACAATTGCATGTTAACATTTGTTCAATGCTAGCGGGCTGTTAGAGTACATGACCACATTTTGACTTTACATACATAGCCAACAGGAAGTGCTATACAGCACTATTGTTCAAACCCTTAATTTAGTTATCTTATTTAAGTTATCTCATTTGAGTTTAAGTTATCTTAATCTACGCTACAGAAAGCCTGATATACCGTTTTCAAACACATTTGACCTATCCACAACAGAGTTCAGTTTATGTTTAGTGTGCTACTGCTGTTGCATTTTGACAGAATAAATGCTAAATGGATGGCATTTAGCGCCTTTCTTACCTTCTGGCCACTCAAAGCGCTGTACGGTATTGTCTCATCTTCACCCATTCACATACATTCACACAGCGATGGTGATGGCTTCCATGCAACGTGTCACCTGACCACCGGGAGCAGTTAGCTGTCTTGCTCAAGGACACCTCGACACTCGGTAAGGGGTTCGAACCAATGTCTATTGGATCAGCTGTCGCACCGCTGCGCCACTGTAGCCCAAATACAAAAACGCTAAAAAACAATAGTGTCTTGCTACATTATTCTGGCCACTGGGAGGCAGGGTGGTTATTGTGGGTCTCCAGACCACTCAAACATAACATTTGGACTCCAAGGGGTCTTGTCATGTGCTCTATCCATGTGCTTTAAAGTTGAATTTAAGCACAATGCTGTAGATAGATAGCTATACTGTAGATATATACTATTGTCCTCTTGAGGAAATTTGTTTTGGGTTCTACAAGCTAGATACAGTTAGACACAACAGTATGCAAAATATTACAGAAATAAATAAATAGATACTAAAATACATAAGAAAACATAATAAGTAAACACATCTGAAGCATCAATCAGCATAGTTCCATCCTTCCTCCAACAACTTTTCTTTCGGTTTAAGATTCAGTTATAAACTCTTATTTAAAATTGGAATTGATACAGACACAAAGGAGTTCTTGAACCTATTCAATTTATATCTTTTAAGTCTGTAACGTCTCCCTGATGGCAACAACTCAAATTGAGAGTGTAAAATATGTGAAGGATCATCTAAAATTCTCATGATCTGAGTTAGAACACACTGTTCAAAAGTAGCTTGGGGATGAATCCCTTTCAGACCAATGATTTTCATAGCATTTTGAATCAGGCAAGATAGTTTTGATTTCAATGACACAAAAATGTTTCCAAACCAAGCAGTCATTCCATACCTAACTATACTCTCAAAAACCACCTGGTAAAACAGAAATATCTTTTTTTTATGAACACCAGACGCAATCTACGTAGAAGCTTGTAAGTATGTAGTTCTGTCTAAACATGTATTTTATGTCAATTAGAGGCAAAGCACTAGTTCTTCTCAGGTATTATGCATGTTAGTGATACATATGGAAATTTGGACTAAGTGTACAACCACTTTCAAGAACAATCATAACAAGTGTGATTCCTTTTTTGAAAAAATGCATACAGCCCCCCATGTTCTCCCTTTCTAACCAAAGTGAACATTGTCATATCTATAATTAAACTCAGGGTCATGAACCCAGCTCAGATAACATGCATGGATCCACAATGGGTCTTTGATACAACAGAAGTTAGGTAATGTTCACTTTACTTTTTATTAAATGTGTGTTTATGACAAATGGACACATTTTTGAGGAGGTGCAATTTATTGCAAACACAAACAAACCAGGTGTCTGCGGAAGAATATTTATATTTGAACTGTACAATGTACAATGAATTGTCTTTCTAGACCATTCTGGCATTTTACCTCTTGACTAATCTATACTGCCTGGAGCCCATATCAGTTAACACAAGTCAGTTCACGTAAGTAAAAAAGACAATGCACTCCTGTCTGTCATTGACAATTAGAGAGAAATAAGTGCATAGGAGCTGTTTCTGACATTGTGTTGAGAAAGGTGAAAGGTCAGCACAAGAACAGACCTTGGTTTGTAACAAAGCAGGGTGGAGGCTGTTCTTTAAAAAGGTTGCGTTAACATAATCCAGTACATCCTTCTCCAAGAGTATCTTTCTTTGCCTCAAGGTTATAGTTTGAGAAGGCAACACATATTTCTCCCTGTTCTCTGTCTCTGTCGGAGGGGCGAGCGGAACACGGAAATAAAAACAGGAATTCTGGGGTTGGTTAAAGGAGGGGGGGGGGGGCTTTTATTTGAATATTAGTTTCTCCAGAACTAGCCTCAGAAAACATACCCCGACTAAGCCGCTACACAAAAGCATGTTACTTTACCTTCACTTCCTCCACAGGTCACCTCAAACTACCCCCCAGCCCCCCTTCCCTGCCCGCCCGAGTGTTGTTGATCCCAGTGTTGGACTCCAGGTGATTAATGTCCTCCTCTGTAAAGACAAAGCCAGTACAGACCCTAGGAGGTGAAAGGCTGCTCTGTGAACATACACAGAGGTATGCAGCAGCAGTACAGACCCTCTCCCCAACAGTGGCTTAATCCTGTTCTGCAAAAGAAAAGAAAAAGGTTCATATATCTTACAAGCACCATCGTGAAAGTAGGTCAATAAAAGTTTGAACTGCAGCTCTCAGGCACTGCAGGAGAACTAACTGTTATGGGTAGCGGAGCGGATTGGGGACCATCTGGACCAACTAAATCTAAAGGAACATTCTACTTCATGGACAACGTTCTCACTCCACAGTGAGATGATTGATTACTTACATTTTTAACATGGCTAACCTAAAGTGGATAGTACATCTGAAACCCTGCCACTATTGACTCAGTATTATGCATACAGACTAGAATATTCCAGCCATGCAGTTCAAGCAGGTCATGCTAAACCACTACAGCCGATGACGGTGTTTCATCCCCTGTGGAAGGCATTGAGTTTGGTCTTGTGTGGAGGGTGGAATACAGCTTCCTCTGTCTACTGTCATGTGTCTCAAAGTCCACAGATGCCTTGGAAGACAGGAATTTGAAGAAAGATGGGAGAACATTGAAACGACATGGTGACACATGGGACAGAGAAGTGCTGGAATGAAACACACACACACACACACACACACACACACACACACACATATGCACACACATGCACACAAACATTGCTATTAACTGAAGGTTAATATACAGTACAATAAGGAGAGCTTGAAGAAGAGTAAGCAGACTGTAGCAACCTGCTGTCAGTAAAAAAAATACACTCACTCCTAAGATATGGCTAGAGAGCCCAAGTCACCTATTGAAGGTGCAACCAACCCTGTCCTACCTATGTGATTAAGGTTCTGACTCCTGTGCTGTGGCAATGGTGAACAGATTACTAGAACTGGATTTATATAGCTCTTGGCTATGAAGCAATAGTCTTTATATGACTCCTATCACATCCTTATTTGGCATACTTTATCAAGATCAGCACAGTGGATGGCTATATGTTTTAGTTAAAGCATTCTACAACCTTACTATTGTTTAATGCTATCTGTTGTTGCCCAGTTGGCATCTATTGCATCCTGACGTCCTTAGAACAGTTGGACTAGTGCCTTTATGGTCCCTTCCCAAGTTTTCTTCCATGTTTTTTTCCTTAGAGTTTTCCCCCTTGCCTGATGGTAGGATAAGGTGAAATGTGGGCATGTGCAGCTCTTTGAGTCTGTAACGTGATTAAGGACTATATAAATAAACTTGACGTGACTTCAACTTGATTAGTCAAGTCACGAGAAGAAATATGTTGCGAGCAGAACGAGCGCTCCACGTCAAATTGATCCAATCCAGACCAGTACCTGTCCCTACTACAGTCACAATGTGGAGACTACAGGTCTTTAGAAAGTCTTGTTCAATTCTTGTGGAGGCTAAATCTGGAGCTGTTATTCTCCCCGGAAAGTTATTCTCATTTCAGTTCTCGCAGAGGACGTCTTTGTTATTTCTCTCTCCAATGTGATTCATTCTCCTTAACGTGATGTTGTGGAGAGGATGATTGGATAAGAAGACATCTTAAGGAACGAGGAAAGAAGCACATTGTTTTTTTTCTTCTTTCCTTAATCCTCCATCTGTGCCTCATTGCAATGAGCCACACAAGTATCATCCCAGTAATGCAGCTCTGTTACACTATCATAGACCTCCATGTAGGTCAACTGTCTGGCAGACACACCTACTAACACCATCACCCATGGGGCCCACCATCAAACCATACTCTGTGTACCAGAGACTAACTGCTAAGTGTGGGCCAGGGAAATAACTCAAGGGATGTAAGTCACAGCTTGTGTATGGTCCTGTTTGGTTCCATGGGTGTGTGAAAGGTTAACAGCCAAGCGTCCAAGGTCTAAAATATATATGGACTTGGGGGCAAAGCTTTGGGTTGTAGGTCAAGGGCGGATGTTTATGGGTCAGATATAGTGTTTAGTATTTAATGTTCAATCTTTTTCCTGCACTCCAGGGTGGGATATTTCTCCACAGGCTTCAGGAAGATATCGAAGGGGTAGTTGTTTTCAGTTTGAAATAAGTTCTTCCTGAGAAGTGGTGGGTTTATTGTTCTAGTGAAAGTGGAGAGGATTGATGCTTATAGGTAGCAGGGGAGAAAGCCGTGTGCGGCCCGAATGTCTGGAATGCATTACATATCCATCTCACAGTCTAAAGAATATCTCACCTCACAACATTACACTCTCCATGTGGTCTGAGTGCTACACTGGCTTCATGTTACCTAGATGGATCAAGGTATCGCACGCTAACAGGCCACAGAACAACAACCATCGTGTTCAGACCCTTTCAATGGTAATACTGTGGTATACATTTTTGATGTCTGTGGAATGCTGTTTGAGAACAAACTGTTTTGTTATGCTTTTCCCTATTCACCTCTGTCAAGAATATCCATACCAAATCTTAATTCTATTTTCCTTTATACATAAAGTGAAATATGCAATTTCAATCATTCTTATTTTGTCTTATACTGAATATGGTTGTTTGTTGAAAGGTAGTTTGCAAAATCCTAAAGCATTGTGCTGTAGACCTTTCATACTGTATTGGCCAGTGTATTTCCACATTGTAAACATGCATAATCCCATAGCAGAAGTAAAACAAGTAATTGAATCACTCTTAAATCCCTTAGTTAGCTATAATTCAACAAAAGCTGCACCACCATTCTGAAAGAGAAAGACTTGGACGAAGCACATCACACATGCACATACACCTCATGATCCTCCTATGATAATACAATTTGTATGTTTTATGATAGTTATAATCTTGTCTCTCTAGCATTGTCTAAGCAGGGTGCTGATAATGTTGACTTTTTACAAGTAAAAATCTAAAAAATAAAACACAAAGGTGAAACTGTAGAGTAAGAAAATGTATTTACTGAAGCATTTACTCCAGTCATTGTGGTCGTTTTTTGTAGACTAAGAAGTCAGTACCAGCCAACAACGATGATGAAATGTACTTCAAAGATAAAAGCACTTTTTTTTAAATGTATCTTCAATACATACGACACGTTTTCTATTGCACTGTTTGAATACGGGTGCCAGCAGATTATGTGAGAGAACGGTGCAAAGAAAACAGCTGCATGCCATCTGTGATAGGCACCATGGCTAAGGGAAGATATTTTAGCACTACCTGGCCATCTCTCTTGGCATTTCTGGAATTCCTTTGTACGTGAGCACTTCATCTCCAGCCAGTAATATACTCTTGTCAGCCCTTTCTCCTCTCTTAGCTGCCCCCTTAGCTACTCTCTTAGCTTTACAGCAGCCTATTCCATGCTATCTAGGCTCTTTAACCATTCATCACACAACCTCAGATCTTGATATTCCAGTGTATGCGCAAACTAGCTAGTAGCCTACACTGAGGCTGTTTGGCTACAGTTTGGTTATAAAACACTTTAAAACACTTCTAGTCCTAACAGTATCCTTACCGTCACAATATAACAGCTTTATCTCCATCTGTGAAATGTCTATGCTTGATTTATCCATATACAGTACTGTACATGAATGCCTTCTCAGAGACTTGAGCAACGCAAGCACATGCGCGTTGATATAAGGTCCTAACTACAAGCTAAAGGTTACCAGCCCCTTTTGATTTATTATTACGGGACTGATGAAACGCACACACACACACACACACACACACACACACGCACGTACACACGCACACACACACACGCACACGCACACGCACGCTAGCCACATTCCCAATACAGCTGCACAGACTGATGCAATGTACAAGTAGGGTCTCCAATGAATTGGTCAATTGCTGGTAATTATGAGATCTATATTTTCCCCAAAGCACCAGCAATCTGGTTCGCATTAAGCTGTACTGGGGTACAGCCCCATCCATGCACCGCACAGGCGGTCCACGCATCCGGAAATAAAAATGGCTACCGCGTCCACATGTTGCCCGGAGCTCCACCGGGCTACGAGACAAGTCTCCTCTGTTGTCTCTTCAAACGTGGACCTGTGCTGTGGACAGCCTAAGTCGTGTTGTGAGGAGCATCCAGATGTCAGGGGAAGACAGATGTAGGCGGGGCCGCCGTTGACTATATGGGCATCAGGTTATTATTAATCCTACACTGCTGTGGAAATAGTTCCGTTATTGAAGTTGCTGGCTTCTTTATATGGCTTCAGTGGATTCCCATGTCTTGGCCACAACAGATCGCTGTGTGCGTGAGTGGTGGGGGAAGGGGGGGGGGGGGGGGCAGACTAGACACAAACTTGAAAGGACAATGGACGCTCTCTATTCCCCCTCCCTCCTCAATAGCACTGTATTTCTCATCAATCTGATGACAGATTAGAATTAAGCACTACACTATTAATGAAATATGTAAAATGGGATATGTTACATTACACCTTAAACCCCCGTTTATAAAGCTGACCCCTGATAAACCTGATGGTGTTGTGTCTACCGGGCCGAACCTCTGTGCATTCTTCTTGTACGTGTCACGTTACTTGACCTCTCTCTCCGGGGAGTCCGTTGGGCTGCCTAACAGGCATTTAATTGATTTTAATTGCTTCAGTGTTTGCGGCTCAATGAGCCACGACCTTTACTGTGCTCTGTGGTGCACCAACGGAAGGATCTGGAACTATGCAAGCCTTATTTACATTGCATACGTTGGTAACCAGCACAGCACACCGTGCATGGCCCTCTGTTTTAGAAATGTGTACGTCAGGGGCATTAAACGGTTCCTTCCTCAACAGATGAGGTCGCATTCCAAAAACGCTAAAATGTTTTGGCTGTATGTTTTACAGTTTGAGTTGTCTATTTTTGTTTGATGTACTGGGGGTATTGCATGTGAACCCAGTTGTTGGAGGAGTGACTGGAAAATGATTCACTGCTGGATTTCACCTGGCTATAGCAGATTAACATAATTTCTCAGGGTTTTGTGGTTAAAGTTATATGTAGCCATACAAAGAAGTAAGACAATATTGTAATCATTAGAGCGGTGTGATGTCATGTTCAAAATGAATTATCCCTTAAAGGATAAGGCAGTTCCGCAGTTGAGCAACAGGCTATTGCTGTTTCTAATGTTTTAGAAGAATTCAAATGTCAGAGGGATCGAAATGTTCCCTGCAATGTCCCCTGCAATGTTCTGAAAAGTTTGCACTTATTTTCACCATGTTGCTGCTTTTGGCCTGTACATTAACCAGCACATTGGAAGGCTTTCTAAGCCTGATGTAGTGATGTCATACCAATGTGACATTCATGGCCGCCACCATAAACACGTGCCACGACAATGTGACAGCATGTTGGCACCAACACAGAAAGCATTGTATTCTGTGTCGTTCTCGTCAACGCTACATTGTGGAAACCCAATTTTGCCTTATTATATCAAATCAAGTTCAGTGCTGTGGCAAAGAAAACAATTAGGGAATATTACACACAGTTTCAACTGTAATCTTTTGGTTTTCGGGAAGAATTTGCCATTTTGGAGGAAAAACTGGGGCATAAAGTCAATGTGGGCCTGACCACAAAATGGGGCAAGCACTTTCCTCCAGCTTATCTTCCTGCAGTCACTGACAGCAGCTCCCACAGCTAAGAGCAGCCGTATGCTGCCTAGGTTATCACTCAACACATCCACGCTCTCACGCATCCATCTTTAATTTGGCTTTATTGCCATCCTGGAATGCCTGGCATGGCCATCCACTTCACACACACACACACAAACACACACACACACACACACGCACGCATGAGCGCGCACACACACTGCATAAGTACAGTCAGTTAAGAAAAAGGAAAAGTAATTAAAGTGCATGTCAGCTCCAGAAATAAACATACGACATGCACAGGCAGGAACACACACACGCACACACACACATGCACGCACACAATGCGGCCTGTAAGCGCATGCCTGAGCTCCGTTCTCAGCTTTTCATCTTACCATAGGAGATGCTTGGCACGGGTACAGGCAGACGTGGTCAGGTAGGGTTTACTGAACTGCCACCATGGCACCAGCTGCTAGATGCGTCCCAAGGCACTGTTGTCTTTCACAGGTGGTCCCTGGAGGCCAGGGAGCCAACACCTCAGACTGCCTCCGCCCAAATACCTCTGCTTTGTGCGTCTGAGTGGCACGGCGGAGGAGTCGCGTTGCCTGTTTGAAACATCCAATGCAGCGCCAGGCTCAATGAAAAGGCACATTCTTGTGGCTTCCACCTTTCTGTGGAGGCGTATGTGGATGTGGACTCACCGGGGGCTGAGCCCGATCCAGTTAGCGGACCCTGGGAAAGGGTATATCTGAGAGCCAGACACCCCCATGGGAGTGTGTAAATGAAGAAGCTATGCACAAACCTGAGCTATATGCATGCCTATTCATACAAACACACGCACACACACAAATATACTCCCACACACACACACACACACACACACACATATACAGTGTATCAATTCACATCGGCAAAGAAACAAACACTTGTGAATGCTCAGCTCCGTCATTTGCTTTGCTGGCATGAAATTATGGATGTTGTGCATGAAATGCTTCTGGACTCTGCCGTCCCCTATCCCACCCACCCCCCCCTCACTTCGCAGTGGGAATAGGTGGAGGTTCTCTTACATTTGAGATGTCTCATGGGAATAATAAAACAGTAGAGAAATCTCCCAGCATTTGAGTCCACACAGCTCAGACAGTCACTATTAAAGATGTATAGGATACAGTCTTAATGGTCAAATATAATGTAACTTTTGATTTCTGTTAGTTTTGGAATATGTATTTGCAAGACATAGTGAATTACAATAAACAGTATAACACTATACTATACCCGTTGCATTTGCCAATAGGCGTGTCTGTGTACAGGTTAGCTATACGTTAAGAAAGGACTTTTGAAGCCCGGGGGAGGAGCAGGTTAAGGGGGTGTTGTTTGTTTCCATGTGAAATGTAGGTTGTAAAGCCTTTGAGACTGCAATGTGATTAAGGGCTAGATAAATAAATTTGACGACTAAAATTGACTTGAAGCAGATTCTTCTGTCTGTCTCACTACAACTGGCGAAGCTTTGCCTTGGAAAGATTTGCAACTTAAGTGCAAAAGCTGGAAAACATTTTTAAAAAGATATCCTTAATATGCAATTTGCCAACGGTATATGTACAGTTACAATAATAAAAAAGCTAAATGAATGTCATGTCAAACAAAGTGCTCACTGCTCAAGACTCTAAGGCAGGGCTTTTTTGTGCCAAGACCCACCTAGAGAGGACTAATCTATTTAAAGACCCACCAAACACCAAGTACTGGTAACATCATTTTTAAAACATATCAATTTTAGCTAATGCTGTGTGTGCGCCAAATATTTTTGAGCAGAGCGCTCCAGAATCTTTGGTGTGCACACGGCTAAATAAGATGTCATCCAATCAGGAGCAAGTTATTTTGCCACAACCTTACTCATGACCTATGAGTGGAATAACACAATGGTAATGCGTGGAAGCCTTTCATTGATATTCTTCATTCATTCAATAGATCAGTGACCCACCTGTGGGTCCCGACCCACAGTTTGAAAACCGCTGCTCTAAGGTATTGGCTGTTGATTGGACAATGAATAAGTGCAGGAATAGTTTCGTGTCTTGTATATAGACCACATTAATTTGCTGACTTCACCTTTAAGAACAACATGCTGAGGATGCACAGCTGTAACTGATTTGGAATGGCTCAAATAACAGAAGGAACAGTATGAACGCAAAATTATAATTGCCCTCCTTATGGGGTGTGTGCCTTGGCCCGAAGGCTATACGTTATTGTGATAGTGTTCAGAGAAGCGTTGACGTTAATCTCCGTGATCTTATGCAGGATGAGATTTCTTGCCTCCTGACAGCACTATCAGAGAGGGAGATCGATTCTCGAGGAGCAGTTGGATGATAAGCTCTGCAAAACAAAAATCCAGAGCTTTATGTTCCGTTACTTGGCGTGTACGCATGTTTGCACATGAGTGTGTGTGTGTGTGTGTGTGTGTGTGTGTGTGTGTGTGTGCGAGCAAGCGAAAATACAGATCGTCTGTACACAACAGCATATTTTCACTCGGCATGTGTTGTCTGCCTGTACGTGTAACACCCTCACACATACATGTCCTCTGTCCTCACAGAACCTCTAGGGTGATACGTGCACGGCCTTCTCTTTGTCTGCGCTGTCTCTCTGAAAAGTGCCACATCAGTGGAAAGGCTAGCCTATCATTAGCAAACATGGCATGGGCAGGCTGTTTAACCATTAGCAACAAGAGGCCACAGAAGCAGGCACTGCCAATAGGAGTACTGCTTTGCCACAAGGCAAGGGAGAAGAGAGAGAGGCCTGTGCACATGTGTCCTGTGTGTGTGTGTGTGTGTGTGTGTGTGTGTGTGTATGTGCACGTATGTGTGTGTGCGTGCTGGTGAAAGCGAACAACATTTCTCATAAAGAAATGGCTTGCTTTAAGAACATTATTTTAATGTATTCTCCTCAGCTACCCAAATTCCCACCCTTTCTTGATTCCTTCCATAAGCAAACCCACCACCCTTCACACACACAACTGTACACACGCATGCACGCACACACACCCACACACACACATGCACACGCACATGCACTATTTTGACTGACGGCCCGCTGGACCCCAGACTCTTATGGCAGACGTTCAACTTGTTTCCCAAGGCTGCCGGCAGAGCGGCGAATGTGGACAAGCGCACTTGTGACGCAGGCAAGCCATGGGAGCAGGGAGTCGGTGTCTCTCAATTACAGTGTTGGTCTGAAGTGAAGCCGCTGCAGCGAAACCACCTCATTACGTCGCGGTGACTGCATTTAACCGGTATTTCCCTCCTCACACGTCCAGGGAAGCCGCATCAGACATGGCGATTAGCTTTAGAGCAAATACGGCCATTTTAGGGCCTCAAATCAGAAGGCAGTAACAGCGTTTGCACAACAACATCTAACCCTGGAAACATTGGTGGGGCGTATGGCGTTTGGTGAACACTGTGTGCCAGTGCAACGGCTATGAGTTAGAGTTCACCTACAGTTACATTTGATCTAGTTTCATAGCTTTGAACAGGTTGTTTACAAGTCAGATCCAACTCTTTCATTTTTTAGAAGCAGCAAGGAATGTTGTTTCTGACTAATCTTGAACAGTATACCCAAAGGGAAACAAGTGAACCCAGCTATGGAAGCCAATTTCTTCTTAAAGATATTACAAATAATGGAAAAGACTGCTTCCCATTGCAAATATATGTCAATGTACACAAAAGTACCTTTACATATATTTGTCAAGGTACCAGTTGAGGGGAGGAGCAGGTTAAGGGGGTGAAATGTAGACTGTTAAGCCCTTATAGACTGCAATGTGATTAAGAGCTATATACATGAAATTGACTTGACTTGACTTGACAAAGCTATAGCTAACACATTAGTACTCCAGTCTGGTAAACAAATGAGAGGCAAGTTTCTCTTTTCAATTCCCTCATCTAAGAATGGCTTGGCCAGTGCAATGGAATAACATGGCAGGAAAGCATGAAGGGCTGGATTCATTATTACAATATTGACGGCAAAGCAGGACAAATTTGCTGCACACTTAATTTAGTTTTACTACTCTTTGTCTCGTAGGGTGTTGTAATGGACTTTACCCGTGTCTGTTTTTTTTTTTTTTGTCCATTTATTGAATGTCTATAGTGGTAAGAACTTTATTTTGGGCAACGTGTGGACTCTGCCAAGCCTTCACTGTTGCTGGGCAAATAATTCCTCTTCAATGTGTGTGTGTGTGCGTGTGCGTGTGTGCGTGTGTGTGTGCGCGTGTGTGTGTGTATGTGTATGTGTGTGAAACTGTTACAAGGAGAAACTAAAAAAAATGTGATAGTTCGCAAGCACTTTTGTTCAAACTCAACCCGTACTACATCTAATACGTAATATTCAAATAAATACTTTAAAGCAGGGTCTGTCATTCTCGAAAACTAATTGAATTTCATTTAATTTGAAACTAAACCACATCACCACTCCCTTCAATGCCTCTTAGGGTGTGGGGCCTCAGGAGCTCTGTCCCACACATGCATTGCACATCCTATACAGTAGGTTGTTGTTGTGAGCGGTGTTCCCCACTTTTTGGTGTTTCTATTTACATGTATAGAACTACCGGATAATTATTTCAGCACGCACAAACTTAAAGACTGGTAATATAGCAAACCTCGAACAGATATTTGGTGAATTTGATTTAAAAAAAGTGTATTAGCTTACAATTGCAAATTGTACATTTAAAGCAATATCATATTAGAATTAATTTAATGCCAAGCATCAGCAAGTGGAGCAAGTCAAGTGTTAAAAATCCACATTTAATTTATACCCTCTTCAGATCCATGTGTGTGCGTTCTCCTTCTTATCTTGGTAGAACTGCAGGTGGCGTGTTTGGTGTGTATTCTATTACCTAACCTCCCAGGTTGCTGGAATAAGGATGACGCATTGCTAGCATGTAGCTGCATCAAGGTCACATGAAGGTTATTGCGGAGGTCAACAGTAAGGGTCTACATGGTCTAGCAAAGGCAGTGCCCTGCCCTAGGCGATGAAGCCTACCTCTGGAGTACTGCACTGTCCAGCAACACTCAGACAGACAGACAGACAGACAGCTGTAGACCGTCTCTGGTGGAACAGCTGGCTTGGATGTTTGGGAAGGGAGGGAAACAGGAGACGAAGAAAGGGTAAAGGTAGAATTATATAAAGAGGAGTTGTTTATGAGGTGGATGGAAGCGACAGAAGAGAGTCAGAGAAGAGAACTTGGTGGGGGGGGTGAAGAAGTCATAAATCTGACTGGGCCTTGCTGTCCCTGCTGCCTGGGCCCGCACACGTTTGTTCAGGTGGCCCTCTCCATCAACCTCTGGCCGCTCAGCAGGCTGAACACCCTACTGTATAAAAAAGTGTCGGAAGGGAAGGGAAAGAACTCTTGTTTTATGGTTTCCTTGGTTTCTGCAGGGGGTGATATCACTTGGTTTGAGTGATACAGGTTTGAGCTCAGTCACCCAAGAGAAGCTTGAGTGAGCAGCACTGCACTGGTTTTACACATTATTGCATGTGTGTTTGGTCTAAGAGTAATAATAAATAATAATAACAATAACAACAACTGTATTTATCTTACAATGATGTATTTCTACTAACAATTGCCAATAAAATAGTAAAACCTTTTCCTGGAAGGCAGCTTCATTGTTGTACTGTTGCGTTGGTCAGAATAATTTAACATTATTATGAGCAATAACAGCCGTTATGGATTCATTAAAATGTGTACTTTACTTACCTTTCAGCCAGACACAATATAATAGTGTAATGTGCATTATTGTATACACATTTTTTGCTTTATTAAGTTGTGTTCATCTAATGTAAGTTATTCAGTCCAGTCAAAAGCACCAAGTTCTGTGACTTGTTTTAATAGTTTCAATAAGTGTGGACAACAATGGGACTCTATAGCATTAATGCTAAGAGCTACTTGGCATATGTACATAGTGCTGGTTCATCGAAACAGATGGCAAGGGTTGCTCTGTTCACAGGCTGTGGTGACAACATGAAATATATTTCGTCAGGTGTCAGGTTCAGATTCATGCTTGACGGTACCTCTAATATTAACGTGGAGAAAATAATAGTGCCGCACATTTACTTTATATGATGCCAACCATACCCTGGTTTCTCTTAAGGTCAGATCAAGTATAGATAAATTAAAGTGGGGCCCCAATGGCCGTGGTCCAGAGACACTGGCCTAGTGGGCAGACTGACAGGAGGAGATATGAGAAGCGAAGGGTCAGCGAGTGCACAAATGAAGAAAGCAGACATTCTTCACTACAGTATGCACACAGTATACACATAACAATTGCTCTTTCAGTCCACGATGTCCAGAACACACACACATACAGAACATACAGGACTTCTCTGTGTTTTCCATGCACACATACAGTACTAACTGACATGCAATACACAAAGCAGACAATACACACCACACGCACACATTGGCACAGCCACAGACCTCAGGAACATTCAGTAGTACAGTAATCCCCGCAGAGCACGGCAGACTTTTCCACTTTGCCTCACGTGCGGCGCCGGTGAGAGAGAGAGAGAGAGAGAGAGAGAGAGAGAGAGAGGGAGTTGGGCCGAACAGACAAGGCCCATTTCTCTCTCTTCCTGTGGTTGGGGTGTGACTGTGGATTTATTTTCACAGTCTTCCAGAGGGAGGTCACTGTTTTGCTGAATTTGAAACATTTGAAGTATCCGAAAGCCCCCCTCCTCTGTTCCACATTAGAGAAATGGGCCATTCATTTGGACCTGTCAGAGTGCATAATGGCTCTCAGACCATGTCTGCATACTGCTACTCAAACAGAACCCTTGATCTCATTATGTAATTTACATGACTCTCTTCCTCTCACGTTCCAAACACAGGTAAGGTCTTCATCGCCCCCAGACAAAGCTTTATTGTATCAGCCACTTCCTAAAGGTACATATGGGCAAGACGTGGAATTGGTAAAATATGGCCTCGTGTGAGAGACGAACAGCTCTCGGCGTGGGAAAGGTTTTACTGCCGGATGAGCCTCTGTCAAGGTGAGGAGATGAATGGAAGGCGGATATTACCTTGGGCTGTTTGACACACATGGCTGTGTGGGTCAGCCCCTGTCCTCTGTAGGTAATACATTACAGCGGAATGGCTACTGAAAGGTCCTATAGAGGGCAAAAGGAAGACTATGTAACTCAAGATCACTTGCCGTAAAAATGTCAAAGAGGAAATGTTAATCTGGCGACAATGGGCTTTTCTATGGAGGGCTTATGTTGGCATCTCCAAGAAATATCAGCCTCAAGAAGGTATGGCATTAATATTTGGTGATCATTTGCCATATTCTCTAACACTGATGTGTTGAGTTGCTCACATTAGCTGTTGATAGTCTTCATTGTAATAAGTCTTAATCTTTGTGGCACTGCGACGGAGCTCATATTACATTTTGTTCAGTTAAGTGGGTTTTTGTGAAGCCAGTAATGGGCCCAATTCAAAACAGACCCACTCATTTTCAGTCAGGTTCGCTTTAAGTAATTGAATTTGACCAGATTTTTTCTGGAGCATTAGATGGCTAGACACGTTTTCATTTAATGTACTTTGAACCTGAAAAGAAACTGCATTTGTCAACTGCTTGCTTCCTCATTAGACCAATAAATGTTGGTCAGAAACACAGTGAACAAAATATGTAATACACTTTCTAAACATTGAGGCCTTGTTCCCTTGAACTCTAGCGCCTCCCTTCGGGGGGCTTGGACTTCAGGTTGGGACGCATTGCAGTAAACAGTCCCAGTTCAGAACTAGATATTCTCAACTCTTTGTTTGTTTGTGTTTGTTACACAAGCTATGGAAGACAATGATTGCTCAATGTGCATCATTAGCTGCAAACCATTATAATATATTTGTATTTGTATTTGTAGTATCTTGGCAGATATGTGTGCAGGAAGTCTCTTCATACTTCATACTGTTTTGTTGACCTCTTTGTAAGCTCCATGATTTGTTCCACTCTACATAGTCTGAACACTCTCATTTGTTGTTTGTGACAATGCCAAAGTGCGTCAACCAATCAAATCAAATTAGCAGGTGATTAGACCACCTTCAGCTAAACATAACAACAAATGAATTTCAAACAGGTGCTGCATGACTGTACCAACTGCAATGATACACATAATAAAGTGGGGATGCTATTCCAAACACAGACCAATTTAAATACCTACCTGGGTGATGATTGGGAAGTTGTTTGGGAGGTTTTTCAAATGAAGCTTCAATAGTGTACAATGTGTGTCAATATGAGGACATTAAAAAGAGTGTCACTTACTATGTAAACATGATGTATACTTCAGTACACTGTTTGTTTTTGTTATGATGTTATTGCTATCAGACTGGGCAATCTTCAGTTGGATTTAAGCCCCTCCTTCTAAACGTGTCAACAACACCCCTATCATTCATCAAGAGCAGCGCATGACAGAGCCCATTATGTTAAGCTAACCAAAGGTTCACTTCACTTCATAGGGGGTAATTAACAGAGCACTGAGTGCATGGGCTATTTTTTATATAGATTCACGACTAAGTAGAAATTCTTTTTCACAGGAGTTAATGGTTCATCCAAGAACCTTTTTATAAGTGTGTGTGTGTGTGTGTGTGTGTGTGTGTGTGTGTGTGTGTGTGTGTGTGTGTGTGTGAGGAAGGGGAAGACTATACATA
>JAODOY010033251.1:0-21743 GCA_025399855.1 Forbesichthys papilliferus | reverse complement strand
AACATCGGGAGTCCCATTCCCACCATCCCCAAAACAAACCACCAGGGACCCCAGACCCGCTCCCCAGCCACCTCAATGACAAACACAACTTCTTGACAAAGCTTGCCTTTAAACATATACAGAGGAATTACTGAGAAACATACCAACAAGACTGGCTGTTTCAGGTATTGTCTATGTTAGATAGGTAGGCTATGCATAAAAAACACACATATAACAACTGAAATTAGTAAATAAAACATTGCATATAACGTTGCACCGGAATTACAGATTCAGACTTTGTGAGTGACACGCTAACAGCCAATGAACATCGACTTCCTCACTTCCGTAAAGTCAGTCGAGCTTACAAGGGTCTACGCATCAGACGTTCAGCACAGTTGCCTAGGTGACGTAGTGCTGATTGACAGAAGAGGCTGAGACTAGGGTGTATGTATCTGACGTTCAGATCAGAGTTGCTCATGTGACGTAGTGCTGATGTACAGAAGAGACTATGTATGCGTTGGATACAATTAGAAGGTTCTCAACCACTGATCCTTGTCAAGAAGGTCATTATAAACTTCACCAAAACCACCGCTGTTGATGTCAATAAAACTTATGTTGTCAGCTTCAGTACTGCTAAACTATTCTGCCATTTTTACAAATCAATGAGTGATGTCATATGACCAATGCAATGCAGATGTTGCATCCATCCTAAATAGATGGTTTGGATATGTAATTTACTCTTACTGCTATGGGTCCTATAGGAGCTTGAGTCTGGATCTGAGCCAGAACATTCAGCTTCATCATCATCACCATCAGATGACGACCTCCAAAACGGTTCTCCTTGCTCATCGCAGAGGAATGGGACGGGAAGGGCAGATTATCCTGCTCTCTTTCTGAGCTCTCCTCTGCTTGATTCCTCCAGAAAAGTTACCCAAGGTCTGCAGGCTTCAACACAGCTCTATGTTCAGTAGTAACACAAATAAGCTTGGGAGCAGGTGGTACTTTATTAGCCAGGGTTGAAGGGGGAGCATTTTCATAAGGCTCCTTTCAAGAGTGCCAAAAATTGTGCCAGGAAAAATGTCTTGCCCAAATCAAGTGATATGACATATAATTAATAAAATGTGCGCCTCAAGCTACCTGATCTGAATGGTGTAAATATGGTTGTCACCATTTCCCTATGGTAGATAAGCCATATTTAATACACAGAACACTGTGGCTACAGTATACACTACTTGCTATTGCACCTACCTGCCATCAAAACACCTATTTATTTTTAAATTGAGATATATAATGGAAAAAACTCAAAAGGCTTAAGATGTAATTTCCATCCTCTTCATTGGTTTTCAATGTAGGTCTCATTTTTAGTATTCATTCCTATGCTTCCTTTGAAGGCAAGATGCTGCAAGAATATTAATTGTTGCAATATTGTAATCTAATTTAAACCAGCATTTTGTGACTTCCAAATGGAAGGCGCCTTATTGTATTTCTGGGTGTTCCCTTTCCATTAGTGTGTCATTAGCTAGCTTATTGCGCATGTAACGCGCCTGTAAAGTAGAGGGAGGGAGTACAGAAACTCTCTCCCACAGAAACCACTTTACCCAGCTGCCGAAAAGGCCTTGTTGGAGTTTCAGCCTTTGCCTTTCTTTGCTTCTGTTACATGGTGATGCAATCACGGAACACAATCCTTATTGGCCACATACTGTACTGGTCAGCATAGTGGCACAACTTCCACAAGTCCGCCTTATTAATAATTAATACAAAAATGCACAGTTCAGTCAGTAAGCGACCAAACTGCTGATGCTTTGATAAAAAGAAAACAGAGCTTACATCTAAATGCATGAAATAACATGAAAAACTTGCATCCTGCTCTAGACAAGCTTGCCAATGTGGATTGGGTCGACCAGCTTGTTCGATCTGATTTCAGGAATGGTCTCTGGCTCAAACTGATATGACAGAACAGATCCTATTGTCATAATAGCCACCGCAGTGTACACATATAGTCTCGCAGAGCCAGCCTTTACTTACGTAAAGTCTGGGACACAGCACTGGCTAACGTCAAGATCCGCCTGCTTAACATTTTGATTGACATGCAAAACAATCAACTACGTAACTCAAAGTAGGACGTTAAATTATTAAAGAGGAATAGGTTGAGAAACTTACCAACACGACTCTTGCTGTGTTCATGTATTGTTCTGTTAGATAAATATGCTACTGTTTGTTCTTAGAATAAATGTACTGATACTGAAATGAGTAAATAAACTAGGCTATTGCACAAGCGCCACACCAGAATTACAGCTACAGACTTTGTGAGTGACAATGCTAACAGCCAATGAAAATCGACTTCTCAATTTCGGAAAGCGTTGTTGGGCTTACAGGGGCCAATGCATCAGCACATCACTTTAGACCCTTGTGACTGGCGCACCGACCGCTTATCTGCCGCTAAAATAGCAATAGTGGCTTTGGACACGCCCTAAATGTAGTGTGCGCCTTGCGTTTTAGACCATGCGCTTAGATCGTGAAGCATCTAAATCTATTCTAGCAGAGTCCAGAAATAGAATGATGAACAAATGCAAATAAGCATAATATAGGGCTTCTTTAAAGCATTCAAACCTTCTCCACATCTATTGTCCGTAGAAATACAAGCTATATGTTGAAGGAAAAGAGCAATGTAAATAAAATGGACCCTGAGCAATGACAGCAGCGTGTGTTGTTAAACAATGAGATGAAATTAAATAGCCATAATGTTGTTTTCATCCCTCTCGCTTGTAAAGAACCTTCTAGAGAACCTCAGCCGGAACCCTGTGATTTGAACAGCAGCAGGAGACCTGTTTCCACACACACAAGGAGGTGAGAAAGGCAGCGTTTATTAATTATTGTAATTATGCTAAGGCCAGGGCAAATCAGACGTGCACACTTACATAAAGAGACACACGGACAGATAACATTAATCAAATTGACCTCAAAGAGCTTTTTTGGCAGACAACCTTTTTTTTTTCCAAACACAAAAAATATTTTTGTTTGTGTAAAACCTTCAGCAAATAAATAATGTCCCTAAAGGCAATTTGTCACATTTAGTGCTCACTATTCAGTATTCAGACCTGATGCTTAGAGCACATCATCATATTCACATGGTTCAGATCAGAATGAAAAAAAAAACAACACAATATGAAAAGGCTTCACTTGCTGTCATTAATCCCTAGAAATAAATCTAACTAAATAGGAATTCCAGCCCAGTTTAAAGGGGTCCTTCTATTCCCACGTCTCCCAAATAAGGCGATGGACCACATTAAATGTCAGATCCTTTTGAAACCTGTTAAAACGAGTTAATAATGTTAAAATATCCCAGGATGTGATCGTAATTTCGATTGTGATGAGAACCAACTGATTTTCTCATGCAAGTTTCTACTTCTCTTTTTATAATGTCAAATGTGCAATGAAATCTAATCAAACATTTGAAAAATAGATCAAATGTCCTTTCATTGAACAGCTATACCCGAAAATCACTGTGTTATTGGTACCTACATTCAGTTGTACATTTAAAACAAACTATAGTCATTTTTTTTCTTGATATTTAATTGCCTTCTTGGTCATACCTGCTTATGTATGTTAATAGTTTTTTTAACCAATGTTTAAATGTTTTGACAAATTTGTGCAAGAAACTAAAATTACTATTAATCAATTCATGCTAGTGCTGTATTTTCGAGGAATGGCGCGATCCAGTTTTTTCAGTGCCAATACTGATACCGGTACTTTGGGTATCGGCCAATACTGAGTACAGATCTGATTCCAGTGTTAAATTAAGTTTTAAGGTAATTTGCAAAGTAAATGGCAGCCAATCTCTATTTTAGAACAGCATTTTATAAACATGCTGCTGATAGTGTGGCCTGGGTAGGTTAAACATGGCTGATGCTTGACAGTAGACCTACGCATGTACATTCATTTAATTGGATTAGCATCATGGATCGGTTACAACTGTCTAATTGTCACCGATACCGGTCCTGCTCTTTAGTATCGGACCGATTTCCGATCTCAGTATCGTATCAGTGCCATCCTTAGTATTTTCCGTTATGGTCGCTGGTTTTTATTCCCGCGACTCTGCCCTCTGCTTGTCTTTACCTAGGAGTGAATCCACGGAGGAAGGGAGGGAGGAGGAACAGGAGGAGTCAGACGAAGATCTCCGTCACCGCTCCGTGGTGGACCGTTTGCTGGAGAGACACGGGGTGCGTATTCCCTTCCACGACCCCAAACTATACCGCGCAGCAGCTGCCCAAACCAGGTCCATCCCAGGCTTCAGTATTCTGGCCTTCCCTGACTTCTGGGGCCACCTGCCGCCACTGGGATGCGAACCCATGGCGCCACGCAAGCCCAAAATACAGAGGTAGGAGGACGCTCTGCCGATTGTGTACAGTTTATGTGTCCATTCAACACGTTCTCATTCCCAGCTGGTCAAAAATTGCAGCTTGGTCAACGGCATTTCTCGTCAATTTTTGAAGCGTTAGAAAGCCTTATGGTGTCGTAGCATGAAGTCAATTAGGCTGAAATCATGAAATTAAATTGTTTCAGTTATATTTCAGTATAGACTGTGTGTAGCCAATGATTTCAAGAAATACATTATAACATGTCTCAATTGTACATTGATTATTAATTTACAACCAGGAGTTAATACTTGCAGTGAGATTGCATGCCCATATGGCTGAAAATAAACCGGTGGTAACTCCGTAGCCTTGCCGTAACAGTCAGTGACTGAAGTGTTCATCCTACAACGCCAAAGGCTTTCTAACGCTTCGAAAATTGACGAGAAAGGCCGTCGACCAAGCTGCAATTTTTGACCAGCTGGGAATGAGAACGTGTTATTCCATTTGATGCTTTCTTAAAAAAGTGAATTATTATTTACAATGAGGGGTGTAGGGATCAAAACAAAATCTAAATGAAAATGTGGTAACAGTAAATAGTATATACTGTATCTATACTATAACTATAACATAGATTAATAGTACTAACAAACATCCACGTTTCAGATAAAAACTATTTGCAGCATCAAACAAAAAAGCCATTAAACAATCACATAATAACAACAATATACACTAATAATAATAATAATAATAATAATAACACTAAACCATAAAAAAAGAGATAAAATATATATAAACAGAATGTCAAGCCATACGAAATGGGCCGACAGAATACAGGAAAAAGAGCAATGGTTGACTTGTCATCAGTCAATAACATTACATTACAATCAGATAGTGTGGGTATAGTATACTGCAGTGGAGGTACACATCGCCATTGTTGTTCATCAATCTGAGTGATTCTTCTGAGTTGCACTTCTGAAACTCATTGAGGTGTCACGCACTAAATATCCTGGAAGCCTACTGTACAACTCTATCTCTCTCTCTCTCTCTCTCTCTCTATGTACTTATCTCTCCTTACCTCTTTACAAGCTATTTCATGCTCTGTTTTACTCTTATTTCCCATCATCTCTGTCCTGATGATATCCCATCAGCGCTTCATCGCGTATGCCCGCATCAGAGCCTTCTGCCTCAGACACATACTGTAGGACACATTGACACGTTTTTTTTTCGTTTGATTGTTTCTTTCTCGTTTACTTTCCTTTGAACCACTTACCATAAACCATTGTACCATAAACGGTACAATGGTAATCTAACACTGTCTTTAGCATTCTCTCAGGAATAACATTTTCCCATAATAACTAATTTGAAATTCATGGTTATATACAGGTGGGTGTGTGGGGGTGTCTTCAGTGTGTGTGTGTGTGTGTGAATCTGCATATACAGTACATTTATGTACAATATATGACTGTGTGTGTGTGCCACATTTAATGTCCCTCTACTGAGACATTTTCCCTGGCTGTTCAGGAGGCCAACAGATGCTGGCATTTGAAAATGTTAAAGATGCAATTTTGTTCTGAACTTTATCTAATAATGTTGCCAGTCTGTCTGCGCTTATGTATTTTAAAAAAATCTGCAGTCCCTTAACAGTACTAATTGACGGTACTTTGTAAGTAAATTGTCCCCAGTGTGGAATAAGATTAGTTAGTATTTGTTAGAGACCTTTCAAGCTCTAATTTGAAAGCTCGGACAGTCAACGTTAAATCTGTTAAATAACTGGAATAAGCAACTTTTTAAAAAATTATTTTCCAAAATGCTTGAAAAGTTAAGGGCTCTTATCTTTACGAAGTGATGTTCTATTCTGTTCTGTTTTATTATTGTATTTACATTATTGTATTTT
Source organism: Forbesichthys papilliferus (assembly GCA_025399855.1). Classification (NCBI taxonomy): domain Eukaryota; kingdom Metazoa; phylum Chordata; class Actinopteri; order Percopsiformes; family Amblyopsidae; genus Forbesichthys; species Forbesichthys papilliferus. The sequence continues at coordinate 15,515 of JAODOY010033251.1, read as the reverse complement.
CTTTTCATCTTCGACCACCAGTGGTACAGTGCTCACTGAAGCTAACAATTGAATATTACTTCAGTTTTACTTCTTAATTATACTTTTTAATTAGTTATTCATTTTTTAAATTTTTTTAGAAAGAGTATTCTAATACTCGTTTGGAAATACCATCAAGTATTCAATACCTGTAAAATGGTATTCAGGACAGCCCTAAAATGCAAGCATGTTTTCATATTTGTATCTACACTTTTTCCTTCTTTGTTGTGAGGTTGGATTGAACAAGTGTGTCATACCAGTGTCCTAAATGATCTACCTGTTGGCCATTTCATGTATGTTCGAGATAAATGTGAATTAGCATAATGTATACCCAATATACAATAATGCCACATACGGATATCAGTTTGAAGGAAGATGTGGCATCACACATCACACACACAGTGGGCGATATACTGTATATATCTCATCTTGTGTGTGTGTGTGTGTGTGTGTGTGTGTGTGTGTGTGTGTGTGTGTGTGTGTGCATATCACCACTCATTAACAACTTAAATAAAAATCCTACATTAATTTGCCCACAGCAAAAGCAGGAACAAATTGATAGAAAGTGTGCTAGGGTCAAACAAGTTTGGCGAGAGGTCTACTGTAAATCACCCTCTGCTATAACAGAAGTGTTGTCTCCATCAGGCAGAAGGTTCTGGATGACATCCGGCGGCTGTTGTTTGCTGACGACATCATCAACCAGGTGGTCTTTGACCTGGAAGACAACAGGTAAGCCGAACATCCACACACACAAAGCTTTGATCTGTTATTCCTCTTCCAATGTGTGGAGTTAATATGTATAAAGCATTAATTGTATCTGTTATCTGAAATCAGCTTTTACAAAAAGAGTTGAATGATAAATCAATAATGAGTGAATGTGTTGATACTTTTGTCCATTGTATGGTTTGTATTGTGTCTCAGTAGAACTGCCATTTCTGTATGCCTGTTGGACGCACATTCTTTGTTGGATAACTATCCTGTGTGTGTGTGTGTGTGTGTGTGTGTGTGTGTTTGTGTGTGTGTGTGTGTGTGTGTGCGCGTGCGTGTGTGTCAGTTGCCAGGGTGCTAGTGATTCTTTAAGGTTTTTTTCAAAGTTTGAGAGTGGAAACCTGAGGAAAGCGATCCAGGTTCGCAGGTACAGTACTAGGACACGCACACGCACACATACTCTCGCTCTCTGAAAGAGACTGAATATTTTCATTGCCAAACTTGCTTGTCGGTTAGAGGCAATCACCCTGTCCTCTTTTAACATCCTCTCCCCCCCCCTCGTCTCCTCTCACACAGATATGAATATGACCTCATGTTAAATGCCGACGCTAACTGCTCCCAGCACACCCAGTGGTTTTACTTCGAGGTTAGCAACATGGTGCCAAATGTTCCATATCGCTTCAATGTAATCAACTGTGAGAAGACAAACAGTCAGTTCAACTATGGTAAGAGGAGCAGAGAACATTTACCGAAGCCCTAATCTGTACATTAGCAGCGCCATTATCGTCGCCAGTGCACAATGTCCTTTAAAGTGCATATCTGTCAGGTTCTTGTGAATGGAACACAGAGACAGATGATGCTTACCTGGACAGTTGCCATGGCAACCCGTTGGCAGAGCGATTCCACCTTATGACAAGCTCAACGTTGGCACATTTTCATTGTTGTGGGCTGGATCAAGGCTGTAGCGCATGCACGCGCACACACACACACACACACGCACACGTACACAAACACGAACACGAACACACACATCCTTCAGTTATCGATACAATTATCTTCTATTGACGTGGTGGCATGCCCCCGAGAACCTGTGAAAGCTTAGTGACACGTGCGCGCACCCATACACACACACACACAGATGATAAAATGCACAGCTGCTACAACAGCAATCTTTTCCAGCTTAAGACAAGCACATTCACACATTCTCTCATACTCACGCCATGCGCATACCCACAAACACATACACACACACACACACACGCACACACAAACACACACTCATAGCACAGAGCACACAGCCTAACACAATGTGTTTTGCAGTAGAAAACAGCTATTTCTAAATTCCCCAGGAAATGGGTTTCAGCTCAGGAATAGAACAGAATTCATTTAAATTAGTTTCCCATGGTGCTAGACATGTCTTTTCTCAAAGATAGTGTCATTGTGAACAGAGAGCCAGTATGTCACATGTTACTGACACACACACACACACACACACACGCAAACACGCACGCACACACAGGCACACACACACACATGCTTTAATGGTTTGACCAGGAGGTTGCAGGTTCTGGTCCCATCTAGATGATAAGATAACACTTTATCAATCAGTGACGCAATATTCAGATGAAGTTACCCAGAGCCATGGAAAGAGAGAGTTATGTCAACGGAAGTTAAAAAAAAAAAAATGGTCACATGGTTCATGGAGAGGCAAAACTTATGGCAAAAAAGTTCCAGGAAGTGCTTGGTGGGCAATTTGAATATCTATATACTGTATATACAGACATATAACTTACTAGTCAATAAATGCACATATTTACATATACAATAGAATTTATAGGGTTCTTTTAGTATTTAGGCTAACTTAATTTCCAGACTATTTTGAAGCGCCACGATCTGCCATTGCTGTGAAAAAAACTGTTCAGTGGAGTGAACAGAGATGACGCGACTCTCTCTTTGCATGGCTCTGGAGTTACATTTAGAAAAGTTCAGAAGAGGATGTGCCAGGTCCTGGTCTGATGCGTGTGTGTGTGTGTGTGTGTGTGTGTGCGTGCACACAGGAATGCAGCCTGTGCTGTACTCTGTAAGAGAAGCGCTGGCAGGGAATCCATGTTGGGTCAGAACTGGATCTGAGATCTGTTACTACAGGTATGGAGTTACCTACAGTAGTACTGTACTAAAACTATACTGCTAAGAATGTGTTTGCCCCAATCCCCTAAAACATCTTTATTTATCTTAATTTCATTCTTACTTTTAACTGGACATTAAATACACAAACCCACCCATAGTTTTTCTGAAGAAATGGTTTGAAGAACGTGTTTGAAGCCAGTTCTGGCTCTGACAACGCCATATTTGCTTTTATTTTATTTATTGTATGTTTAAACCAGGCTGTAAATATGTTTACTGCTTATAGGCTAATATAAGCTACTTGATGACTTCATTGATTGGTTTAAACAGCACATCTATAATTAGGACATTTCAGCCGACGTACTTGTAGAATTTCTATAGTTTTACAAGGAGCATGTATCTTCAACAAGGCAAAATCCATGGCTCAAGCCAACGACCTTCCGGCTGGAATTCCAACACCCAGATAACTAGACCATCCTGCCCCTTAAGGATAAAACTAACAAAAATGATGAACAAGTATTACAATAGTAATACTATCTATTTTTCTTCAGACGTTACAAACATGTCATTTTGATGGTGGTTTAGAGTCTGACCCAGACAGTTTCCATCCATCTGCCATCTCCATGGAAATTAAATCCCAGATGATTGAATGATATTTGTGCCTGATTTTGACTCCCAGAAATCATTTCTGTCCTGCAAGAAGCAACAAGAAGCTATCATTTTACACATTGACCTTTTCTGTGACCTTCAAACACAACGAAGATGTATGCTACTTGGCCTACCATTATCCCTACACCTTCTCTGCTCTGCAGGTATCTGCCTGTCTGTCTGCCTGTCTGTGTGTTTGATTGTCTGCCTGCCTGTCTGTCTCTTTAAATTATTCATCTGTCTTTGTTTCTGTTACTCTGGATGTGTTTGCAATGTTAAGAGTATATAACACAACTTTGTTTAAAAATCAACCTCATGTTTTGTTCAGATTCCTTCAATTATAATTATTTGAGAGTTTATTTCTCTCTATACTGACTTGTACTATCACTAACTAAAAGTTACACAACCTAAAGATAAAAAAAGAAGAAATCACTTTTTAGCAGAGTCAATATATTTGGAAATCATGCATATGTAGTGTAACAACAATCAGCATAAAAAGTGTTTGCCTGGTCTGTAACATGGCTACATGGCTTCAAAAATAATTCAAACATTGAGAACAACATGGTGTCCATGAATGCAAAACACAGATTTTTCCTGTTTGAATGTCTGTCTGACTAATCCTTCAAATAATGTTCTTTTTGTCCAAAAGTGGTGTACTATAATGGCAGCTTCATTAACTAGAAGATTAGTTAGGTTTAATTACTCGGCACTAAGCTGAGTGTTTGGCTCATGTTGTGTTAAACTACACAGTAATTACAATTCTCACTATGAAATCTAACCACCTCCTGCCAAAGCATTCCGTAGAGTCTATACCTCCACCATCTCTCTCTCTCTCTCTCTCTCTCTTCACTCGTCATTCTCTTCTCTGTCTCTCTGTTTATCTCTCCAGATACTGTCAAGCGTTCTTGGCTAAGTAGTAGCGCTAGAGATTGATCCAGTTCCAAATCTTGACATTGTAGTGTTGTATAATGTAATATAACGGCGGATATGGTTATTTTGCAGCCGCTGCTAAATATTCCTATTAACTTAGAGCTCAGAATTTCTGTGAAAACGATGGATATTATGCCAGCTGTATTGATTAATGAAAGAGATATAATACAGGGTAATGGTATGAATTGGCTAAATATATATAATATAGAAAAAATGTATGAAAGGTGTATTTTTGATGATTGTAATGAAATATTTTCCAAACATGTGTATCTGTGTGTGTGTATCTGTCTGTCTGTCTGTCTGTATGTGTGTCTGTCTGTGTGTGTGTCTGTCTATCTGTCTGGCTGCCTGTGTCTGTGTGTGTGTGTGTCTGTCTGTCTGTCTGTGGGTGTCTATCTCTGCGTCTCTATCTGTCTGTTGTCTGTCTGTGCGTGTCTATCTCTCTCTGTGTCTATCTCTTTGTGTCTGTCTGTCTGTCTGTTGTGTGTGTGTGTGTGTGTGCGCGCTCGTGCGCGCATCACAGTCTCACCTGCAGGCCCTCCAGAGGTCGCTGGACAGCACCAAGGTGTTCTTCAGGCAGCAGACACTGTGTGACAGCCTGGCTGGGAACACGTGTCCTCTCGTCACCATCACCGCCTGCCCAGTCAGCAACAGCTGGAGAGACATGCACCAGCTACGTATGTCTGCCTCTCTCTCTCTTTCTCTCTCTCTCTGTGTGTGTGTCCACACTTGACCTGGGATCGAGAGTGCTGACCCCTAGTGGCCACACATAGCAGTACAACTCCTATTCACCGCCATTATTGAGAAAACCATGCGATGTTGGGGCAAAACTTATCTTCAAATGTGCTCAGTGAGAATCTCCCGTCTAGTCAATGGGCTCTTTAATGGACATGGATTAGATGGTTCTTTTATATCCCACATACGGTATATCGCCTCTGTCTTATCGATTGGTATGTTCTTCATGTCAAACTTTTTGATCTGGGTGATCTGTGTGTGCGTGTGTGTGTGTGTGTGTGTGCGTGTTCGACAGTGAGATACAGACATTGAGAGACCAGCAGGCAGTCAGCCATGCAGAAAGACTGATATCCCAGGTTTTGTTTGTTTTCCGTACTTAATTGAAACTCGCTGATCCTTAGCACTCTGAAATATGAAAGAATAATTTGTTTAGGAGAAAACCATATGAGATCCATCATGCAACATCAGCATTAGCATAATTTTTATACAGTAATAGCTTTTATTACACACTGGGCATTTTGCAGAAAGCAATTATGCCATTTCATATTGGCGGTTTTCCTCCGAGGTTTCGTGTTTCCAACAATATCAACTAATTAGGAATTTGTTTTTGACTCCAGTACTTATCCAAGTTATGTGCTGTTTTCTTATATAAATGAATACAATTAGGCTGTGGGGCAGTGTCATGTTACATTTATAGGTGGAGGTAAAGCATGCCACTGAATATGGATATGTAAAGATTTCTCATGTGAGGATATGATTATGAACAAAACAATATTTTTTGGAACAAGGAAAACATGCTGGAAAGGAAATAAATAAACATGAGAAATCTACAAGTAATGCAAATAAAAATGAACGTATTGAATAGCTATACGTTGGTCTATATTTAAATTGAGATATTTCAATTTATATCGGTATTTCTACTGAAGCTTTACTTTCTCACAAAAATGTGAATATATAAAATGTCAATCTGTCCCTTTCGTCCAAAAATGTTTTCCTTCAAAATATATATTATAAAACATATCATTGGCTTTTTTCCTTTATAAAGTAAAGGTTCAACTCTCTCACTTTTCCATCAGGGCAGGCAGTACTTGCAGCCATCTCAGTTGAGTGTTTCTTCAGGGTTAAGGCCGACAAGCGTTGCAATCTGAACAGAAATAAGAAAAGGTATTTATTTAAACACAAATGAAACAGATATTGGCTTTAAACGGTAAATGGACTGCATTTGTATAGTCCTTTATATTATTTGCCTCACATTCACACACTGATGGAGATCTCAGCCACGCAAGGAGACACTTGACCACCAGAAGCAGTTAGGGTTAGGTGTCTTGCTCAAGGACACCTCAACACTTGGGGAGGAGGTAGCGGGGTTCGAACCAGCACCACTTGCTACCTCTAGTTATGTAAAAATGCAAATCGCATGATGAAAACTCACATAGAAGAAAAAGAAGAAAACAAGAATTCTCCCCTAAATGCCATAGGGTGATCAATCAGAAGCTCCACGCACCGCATTGGACAAGGCTAGGATAATGTTGTGTGGTGCGGTCTGCACCACTTTTTGTTTCCATTTAGAGAGCCATGGCTGTGTAACAACAACTTCTTATTTGCTCAGCGCACACGGGACAGCCAGCTAGCGAACCGCGAGTAGATATTCACTGGATTTGACAAAAAGTGTATTATATTGCAATTGCCGAATACACCTTTAATGGGTATTTCACTTAACATTTCTGGATTGCGAAACTTAGTGTGGACTCAGTGATATACGTAATAATAATAATAATAATAATAATAACAATAATACATTTAAAACAGAAATCGATTGTTCAATGCAAACAAATAAACCAGACTTTAGACTGTGAATAGAAGCTGCATGTTGTTCCATCTTTATGCAAATGAGTATGCTAATTGTGTCTAATTAGCAGCTGCAATGTCTCGAGGTGTGTACTGTAACAACACTGTCATTTTACCCCGCATGAATTCTGCAACATTAAACTCCCATGCCATAAAATGATTACTATGTTATTTATTAAGACATGGTAAATGTGTTTTATAACACACAAAGTCCACACAACCCATTTGAATGATACCTGCATTCAAATACCAAACAAAATAATGAAAGCAATATTAAAATAGCAAAGTTTTATGGCGATGCAAAGGATTCCTTTAGCATTGAGGGGGATTAGCTAAAGCTTGCATGCCTTCTCACCTCTCTAATTAAAAAGGCTTCCAGAGCAATCACAGCTTGTTTCTGAAAGCCCTTAATTATCAAAGATAATCTCGTTTACAAGGACCGGTCAGGTCTGAGTACCTGGCTCCAATGACATTGTCTCCCCAGACACATTACAGTATGCACTGTTTTACTCGCTACTTAATTCTGCTGTCTCAATGCTTCCGTTGTGTTTGTCCTCCATTTCTGGTACATTCTACGCCACATTCTTGTTTTTCGGCTATATTTTTCTTTCTCTGTAGCTTCTGTTCGTTTTCTGCTTATCACAGCAGCTCTCTCTCTCTCTTTTATCCACAATCCACTGACTTCATGTTTGATTAATCGTCTTTACTTACTTTCCTGGTCTGCATTTTCCTTTATCGCTCTATTCTCTCCGTCGTGCTTTCGAGGCTGTTGTCATGTGTATGAGGGGTTACACATACACCCTGTTGATCTGTTGCCATTACTACTTGTATCAGCTGTGTGTGGTCTCGTGAGATATCCACCTCATTTTAACTTAAAGCATTTTCCTTATTGTTTATATAGAATGCATGTGATGCTGAGGAGCTTTAATACGATACTCCTGAAGGAAGATTATCGTTTGAGGTATTATTGCCAGCATGATGTGAGGTCCCGTGTTTGAATATGACAATTTCCACTCAGCTACGTTACAGTACAATGTATTCAATATTTGCAGCTTAGTCACAAAAGCTAACCATGGTTCTGGTAAACCTCGTCGTGCAATGGCACTGGCATTTAGAAACACTTCTACATACTTTGTATGGCCCCGACCACACAGGACGCTGTTTATGCACAGAGAGGCGTCTTTTTTAAAATTGTTTTCTATTGGCAGAAGGCGTTTTGCGTGCTGCTTATGTGCCCTGGGCGACTTTAAGACGCCGTGTGCGCCTTGTGTTTTATAAGAAGCATTCTGAGCGCCTCCAGTTGAAAAATATTATTTATAATGTTTACTGTTACTAGGACACCACATTCACGAGTAGAGGCTGTCGCTTGATACCAGTACATTAGCGATGTTTAATAAATATTTTTTACAACATCTAAAACTGTTTCACCAATACAATATTAGTTTAACTAAGAGAGTTTCGCTGGATCTAAATATGTGTTTTATGTTTGTAACGTTAGACATCTATCATTGTTTTAGAAAGGCTAGCTAGCTGGCTACGATGCCAGTTCTACACACACACACACACACACACACACACACACACAGTGTACACAAGATTGTTTTCGGTAAAAAAAATAAATAAATAAACCCTCCGAACTGCTCTTCTTCTAGGCTGCAACAACAAAGGCACAACAGTGCTCATTGCGTTTTGGCAGCTGAAAAGTGTGTCCTGTGTGATCGGGACGTGATTGGTCGATACTTGGACTACAAACATATGACAAATGTAAACCAGGATGCATCCAATACCAATATTACACGTTGCTGCCTACAGATCCTGTATGCAGATATCTGCCTTTAGAGATTGGGCCTAGATGAGACCGTTCAGAGCAGAGCATGACTCAGGCCTGGGCATTGAACCTATGCATGCTGTTCCTCACAGATTGGTCATCAGTATTTTTTGTCTACCACGTGAGGTGGTTACATAACTGTAGCAATGCTGCCTGAAATGCAGGACAACAACTAGTATAGATCTTACATATTTAACACGATGATATGAGATGCTAAGGTGACTCAATGTGACCCTTTAGACCGTGAGATTGTTGTCCCATCTCCACCCGTCTGTCTACGCATTAGTATGCACTGTCATGGCTCACAGTGGAGATGTACGCAGATGAGCGGAGCGCTAGTTCAATCTCAGCCTAGCTTGTTAGCCACTAATATCCCCTAAAAAGTGAAATGAGGTTGGACCCAGGACCAACAGATATTATCTTTTTTTCTCCCAGTCTGCTGTGCCTCTCTGTGTAATCAGCGCTGAGTGTTGAGCTTATTATAAACACCCACATTCCCATGCAGACCATATTGTGTTAGAAAGGACAGTGACTTGCAAATATCCTTAAATCAACATAGGGACACTGAAGTGGGTTTTCCATTCATACAACAAACAAACCCTTTTTCCCCACTACCTAATAATGTTCTCCTGTACCTGGTCTTTTGATCCTGAGAGAGAGACTATGTACTGTATGATACAAAAAGATGCTTTGATATGGAAAATGTCTCCTTTCCCATTATCTGCAATTAATGGTCCAAGACTTCTTGATCAGCCAATAGTAATGGACTACAACACCTCTATAAGCCAATTGTAATGGACCTCAACAAGTCCATAAACCAATAGTAATGGACCTTGACAGGCCACAGGACAATACTAATGGCCCTCAACCGGCAGCCGGCCAATAGTAATGACTGGTTGGTTTGACCAACGAGGTGTGGGAGGCATTGGATTTCTATGTCTGCCTCTTTTATGTTGTGATGACACATAGTCAGAATACGTGTTGGCCATATTGGACTACTAATTCTGAGTAGTGACTTGCAAAGTTATCACCGGAGACATTAAAAATAAGCAGTAAACCCACACCTGGGTCTGCTTAAATGTTATGGGCTAACCACATTGCGTTAGCACCTACTCAACAGCTGTGTGTCCTGGTGGGAGAATAGCATTCAGTAATTATTGTTTTAATTGTTATTGATTCAATTCAGAGTCATTGGGAACCTCAGCTTTACAGCCATTTCATAAAAGCCGGCATCTGTTGGGAGGCCATTACACACCAGTCTCTCCTCACTGCCGCTGTTGTTGAAGGGTCCTTACAACATGTTTACCCTAAACTTTAAGGGACAAGGATAAAGTCCCAGAGCTATTTAAATAAAATGAAAGAATGCCTCAGGAAAAGGTTCAAAAGGATGACACCGTTGCTCTTTACAGGACGCTTGGGCGTATAACAGGTGTTAAAGGTGTAACAATTGGTGATACGTTCAATAAAAACTAGATAATGCAGTAAAACACACTGTACTGTGGCTGGTAAGGTGTCGGATAGTTTATAGGACAGTTTAGGATAGTTTAGGATAGACTGGTTGCTTCGTAGTCTCCTATTCAACCCCTAAAACTTGTATCTGCCAAGCAGAAATAATTCTAGGTCAAATTAGTCAACAAGTCTTGTAATGTAATGCAGTAATCTAATAGTATGGCTACATAATAGTGTAATACTTGTGTTATGATAGCATAGTGTAGGCTAATGTGATTATGTGTAATCTCTTACAATGTTATCCATCTGGCATACAGTACAGTAATTCTGATTAAACCACGTGACAGTAACATTTTTAATACTGCCCAAAGACTGGGTGTTGAGTGCCAGCTCTAATGACCTGTACTTCCGTTTGTTAGCATGCTAGCTACAAAATTTTCATTGTAATTGCATCGACACACAGAAATGTTAATTAAAGCACCAGCAACGATACAATTATCAGTCATGACCTCAAGTTTTCTACATAATTGCCCAGCTGTCACTTTACTAACGATACTTAATTGACTGTTGTGATTGGTGTAGAGGACAGCAAATTTAATTGGAGACCTGTATTAGATAATTGAATAATCAGGCCGGCATGGTAAAAAGGAGATGTAGTGTTGTACAAGGCAAAGTGCTTGTGCTGTATGGGACTAGGTTTGCAATTTTTAAAGGCAGGGTCAGTTATTCTTGAGAACGCTTGCTAAGTGCATTTGCTACTGCAACGCCAATAAAAACAACGTCCCCCCGCAGCCGCACACATTGAAACGCCGAATGAAGAAATGTTATGTTGTTGTGAGCGGTGTTCGCCACTATGTGAATGTTACGGAGTCAGGGCTGTGTAAAAGTATCTTGATTCTTTTTTTCAGCACCCACAGAGAATGGAACAGTAAGATGGCAAAATGTGAGGAGGAGATATTTGGTGAATTTGGCAAAAAGTGTGTTAGCTCACAGTACAATTAGCTTGCAATAGTTGACTAGACCTTTAAGGTGTATTTTTGGCAACCCTAAGTAACTCTATTGTAAATAAGATATACAGCAGGGCCTAGAGGCATCAGGGATGTGGCTGTCTCACCTCAGACTGAAAGGCAGGCAAGTATGTCTCTCCTTGACAAATAAATCAAATAAATTATTATTTTTGTTCTTTCAACACCGCACATGTATACAGTATATAAAGTACGGCGTTGCAGCCTTTTGATTGCTGCCTGATCAACTCTTGTTGTCAATCGGCAGTAGTTTCACCACACAAGTATACTCCTTCTGGAGTGTAACTCAGCTAGTTATAGTAAGCTTGTTTACAAGTTCTGCTGGTATGCTAATCCAATCGCATACAATCACTATTTTGTGAATTTGTAAAAATTCAAAGGAGATATTTCACCAAATTCCCCAAATATCTTCTTGTGGTGCTCTAGCTTACTGAAAATGATCCGGTACTTCTACACAGCCCTGGCTCCATGAACAGGAACACAAACAAAGTGGTGCAGGCCGCACTCAACAACAAGAATATCCTAGCCTTCTCAATGTCTTTCCAATGTGTGGGGCGGAGTGTGGGATGATCCTCGAGTCGAGAACTACTTTCTCTTCTTTTAAATCTGCGATTTCTGTTCAAAACAGATGGTACAATCCCACACTGACTTTCTAACAATATTAGAAGACAGCAGACTGTGTACACACAGACGTTTACGACACTGTTTATCTCACTATCAATACTTGCTGCCTCTCTGTGCTTCACTTCCACAAGTAATTGTCCCTGTAGTGTGCTGACAGCTTGTGTCCAACGAGAGATGACGTTACAGTCTTTTACTCTGGATGTGTGCGTCTCCTCAGGTAACCGTCGCTGCATTGTGCTGACAGCGCGCGTCCACCCAGGCGAGTCGAACGCCAGTTGGGTAATGAAAGGAACCCTGGAGTTCCTCTGCGGCGATGACCCTGTCGCGCAAAGTCTCAGGGAGGCCTTCGTCTTTAAAATCATCCCCATGCTCAACCCAGACGGGGTCATCAATGGCACGTAAGTTTGTGAAGAGTGTATTTGTCAAATTAATGAAAGAATTATTAACAGATTATTAACTCTATTGGCATTTATGCAAACGCACATGCCGGGAACACACTTGATAAAAAAAAACACACCGTACCAGACAGATGATAATATTCTTTATGAACCGAAGGAGCGATTCAGTGGTCATTCAGACATGGTAATTACGATGAAAGGTTTGTTATTAAGAGGCAGATCTCCAGTCTGCGTTAGACAACTGTGTCGTCGGAGGGTGAGAGAGACAGATATGAGCATTTGAAAATATTAGTCCACATTTAAACAAAAACTCTACAGCATGTTCTGCATTCATTACAAATGTTTTACAAATTGATGGAAATATTGCAACTTCAATACATCTCTAAGGACACCATTTTACAGTTTTTTGCAATGTATTAACATCTTTTGTTGAAACAATAACCAATTTGATAGTATAACCCAACTTAATACCAAAAGTTCTATCAGAAACTGCCAAAAACAATAATTTGAGGTGGTATTATTAAAAGTATTATGTGTAATTGGCATCAGTTTATGCTAGCAGAATGATTTGGAAGTCATTAATACATTGTTTAAAACTTTGTAGCTAATTTACATAGGGGGACAATTTTCGGCAACATTGATATTGCCTGAAACTGTCCCCCCTTTCAAAAGCTGTATCTTTAATCAGTTGATTTTAATTATATGTTGTACACATTCTAGGCATCAGTTAATGGTAGCAGAATGATTTGGAAGTCATTAATACACTTGTTTAACACTTGCTGTAATGCTGTATCTTTCATTTAATAATTGTTAAATTCCTCTATGTACTGCGTTGTAGAGATAATTTCTGAAATTAACAGATAATTTCAGCAAATGAAAAATATTTCTTTCCACACACACAAAAATATATTTTATTAGTCTATAAACCTATAGATGAATATGCTCAAGTTATGATGTAGACTATAAAAAAAAAGATTTTAGGTATATATGTTAATTAAACATTGTTCTAGTGAAACTATATCCTAGTTTGTTCATACAAGACGTAGCTACAGCCCGATCGATATCCCCCATGCTGAGGCACATGCAGCGCCTGTTTACCTACTCCTGTGCGCTGCTTTCCACCAGATGAGTCAGAAGCAAACCCTAGCAAACGTAAATAGATTATGCTGATGGACTGGTGAGAAAACTGCTACGAATGCAAACGGGGCATAATGATCTCGTTGGACAATTCGACAGTGTGTGTCCAAAGCATACCCCAGACGTGCCATTGATCGTTTACAGTTGTGTGACAGCAGGTACAGAGAATAACTGTTGGAGATTATCATGTGTTTCGTTGTTGGTTATAATGCGTTCCGTTGTCGGTTTGCCTTCTGCCCCGATCACACAGAGATTGCTGCCTGGGCTGAATGTGACATTAACGCGCAAGAGAAGAGCGCGTGCAAGGCGCGCCGTACCATCTACAATGGTTTTGTGGAGTTTCTTGCGACGTGTCTCTGTGAGATCTGCAGTAGCTGAACGCCGAGCGAGGCTATTCCATAGTTTATGTGTTTCCTGTCGGCTGGCTTGCGGTCACTGCCTCAGACGTATTTGCGTCCTGCATTCCGTAGTCTATATACCGTTCCATATGGCGTTGATATTATTTGGCTGACTGTGGACGATTTCTTGTTGATATAGCACGGGAATATTCTAAAATAGCAGTGTTGTTGGCTATCTGTGTTTCAGTTTAGTTGAATCATGCTATTCTTGGCTTGATGGTATATATAACCTAAATCACATTTATAGCCTTTTGGCTGCTTTTTTTTTTTTTTTACTGTATGACTGTAATATTTGTGTAAACTTTACCGAGTTTGTCTTGCCGGTGTGTGTACTGGCCGGCGGTGGAAGCCCTTGATCCCAGTGCTCCCAGTGCTCCCAGTGCCACACGTGCAAGCAGCCGTGTGGGTTCGTGTTCACGAGACTGTACTGCACTTTCCTTTGTTCTTAGTATTCCCCGTCTATTGTTGAGTCTTATTACGCTGAGCAGTGGCTCGCCTGTTCATGTACTCCTGTGTGTGTGTGTCTGCGCTGTTACAATTAGACTGTGTGTGTGTGTGTGTGTGTGGATATATGTAAGCAGCTTGACTGAGAAATTGGCGATGAGAGTAGAACTGAGGGTGAACTTGTGACGCCACAATCTTATGGTGAAATGCTGACCCCTATTGGTTTGGAGAATATGGCCATTTTATACACAGAGCACCTTATTAGATTATCATCAATATATGTATTATTATTATTAATAATAATATGTATAATTATTATTATTATATGTTTACATTTTATATGTATAATAATATGTATGTATGTATGTGTAGTAATAATATTATTATTAATAATAATAATAATAATAATAATAATAATAATTAAATTACATTAATATTTACTATTATTATTATTATTTTATTTTATTAACAATAATATTATTATCAAGGCTTATTATTAAAGTGTAGCAACAAAATTGAAGACGGCTGCATCAGGTTTCGGTTGATAGGAGCGGTCGGTCCAGCGGCTATACCAAAGAGTCAACCAGCGACCTGGCAATTTCTGTTGCTAAGCAGTCGCTCCCACACACACGAGCGAAAATCGCTGCGGTGTAGTTCTAGCTTTAGGCTTCCTGCATGTAAGAGAATTGTCACTGTGTCTGCCTGCCCTTGTGCGATGTACTTGCCTCCTGTTGCGTTGGGCAGATTTAGGCATGAAACCGCTGAGCTTGTTAAAGTGAAATCACCCAGTTGCCCTGGGTGGAACTAATCCAGTCCTAATAGAGCATGCGGCTGCATATGCAGATTCAAAACCTACAGCACCTGGAATATCTGGAATTAGACGGGGGGCAGCAATTGTCATTACTGCTTCAGAAGGAAGTGAAGGTATGCAGTTGAACTCGGTCTCAAACCGTCGGGTAACAGACAACAAGTAGGGGTTGCAGTGGCTGTCTTGCCCAAGGACATACGTATTGAAACTGTGACCTTTCAGCTCAGAGAGATGCTTGGGTCCTGTGGGACTCAAACCCACAACTTTTAAAGCACTCCCTTTACATTGTACGTAAAGCAGGGGTGCCCAACTCCGGTCCTGGAGGGCCCCTATCCTGCATGTTTTAGATGTCTCCCTGCTCCAACACATCTGACTCAAATCAATGGGCTTCTG
>JAODOY010033241.1:0-21744 GCA_025399855.1 Forbesichthys papilliferus | reverse complement strand
AGAGAAACAGAGAGAGAGAGAGAGGGGGGGGGGAGAGACAGAGAGCAAGAGAGTATGATAGAGAGACAGATAGCAAGAGAAAGAGAGAGACATAGAGAGTAAGAGAGAGAGAGAGAGAGAGAGAGAGAGAGGGAGAAGGGGCACCACACCACATGCACTTTACAAAGTGAGAATGGTGACCATGGATCTTCCCCACAACTATTTAGCTTGTGTAATGGAGAACAGTGTGGCTCCATGCAGATAGGCTATTATATCGTATATATTTCATTTCAACATTATACATATTATAGATCCCCACATACCCCAGAGCCCCAAAGAATATGTATAAAACACATGTGCATGTCACTCTAGGATAGGAGTATGTTTGAGGCTAGAAGCGTAGATGGAGGAGTAGAGAGGAACGTCAAAACACCAATTTGTGTAACGCCGATTATAACCACAATGGGGATTCCAGATACAAACTGAGCAGTGTCCATTTGAAGTTGTGAGGGGGACCCATCACCATTGCTTCAAAATGTGCCTGGTGTGGTCACATGACACGGAACACAACACGTTAGTCAGCCTTGAAGCCACACAGGACTACACACTCACGCACACACACACACACACAGGTGATTCAACTGACCTGCATGCTAAGACAATTGACCACACAAAGCAGTCGTGTTTACGTTGCGGATCATAACATATATGCAAGGACAGAGGACACATCACATCACATCACATCACAACCCAGACGTGGTTGTCAGCACTGCAAAGACGTCTCACGTAAGAATGCACTCCGCTGCAAGACGACCACAACTGAGCGCACAAGCGGGTAACACACAAAACCACCACACACACACACACACACACACACACGAAGCCATTGATGGGCTTAGACAAGCCAGATGGAAATGTTTTGCACGAGCTACCCAACACAGTGGGTGAACAGCCCTAAGCAATATGAAAGGAGCTCCCTCAAAACGAACATTTCAGCAGTCACTAGGACTGGATTTACACAGCTGAAGTCCTCTGTTTATGAGGCTGTTGAAACAGGGTTCTCCCACATAGCAACCGTGAGATTTATTCCTGTTTCCACAGCTACAGTATGGCCAGGTCCGTGATATACTGTACGAGCAAAATTATTTATATTATATTCGTGGATGAATGTAGCCTTTGTATCAAACTTGACTGGCTAACTGGGAAAGCTTGTAACGCCAAGACATTATTAATGATGTTGTAATACCGTAAAACACACAATGCTATTATTCACACAGTATACAGTAACTGAAGCTTTAAATTATCTAGAAAGGGTGTATTGACGAATAAAAAAGTATATAAAAGTTAGCATTCAATACTATGTATTGTACATCACATATTTAATATACTATACACAGTATACACTTATATATCATTGTTTAATTATTTTCTCGAGTCTCTGCTCAACCACACACATGCTCAGCTCAAGTCTTACTATTATACTATTTTATGTCACTTCTGTTAATATTGTAAACTGACATACAGTATCTATATTACTTATATTTATCCATTCCATCTCAACTCTCAGTAGTATTAATATTACCTTATTGTAATTACCCACACTAGTTTATATTGTGATTTTATATTTATGTTTTAAATTGTATACTTCATATATTTTCATACTTTGGACCTGGTCATTTCTGTAATTTAATATCTTGACATGCAAGCTGAGCAATTGCGATGAAGGAATTTCCCCTTGGGGAAAGTATTTCTGATTTCTATATTTCTTCTCAATTATGGCTTCCCTATTGGACCTCATGTGCCGTGCGTCTGAACCAATCAGCGGGTGGACTGAGTTGGAGTTGCTCAGATACACACACACACACATACACTCACACAGCAGAGTGGAGCCGGAGGCAGAAGTGAAAATGTCACTAACTGTAAATACTGTAGCTGTGTAAGCCTAATGCACACTACTGACAGCTGCGTTTAAGACTGTGTGTGCGTCGTTACACCCCCCTGACACCCAGGTGAAGTCAACACTGTCCCCATGCACTTACGTTGCATGCTTGGCCTCTTCCGTTTCTTCTGGAGCTGCACGGGAGAAAAGAGAAATAAACAAACATTTAAAATCTGTACGAGATAATTAATAATCCTCACGGCTGTGTGAACTGGTGGTCAACCTCGATGGTTCCCACAACATTCACTACGCGACCTCCAGGTGCTGAGACCACTATAGAGGCGGTTGAAGCATAGCAACAATAACAATATGTTATTGTAATTTAGTATAGGCTAGTTAGAATATATATGACAGAATATACCAGCCAAAATAATAAACAAACTGTACAGTAGCAGAATACACCAGTCAGAGTAATGTACAATATTGATGCGCAGGTCGTGGTTTTTTACAACCCGCACAGCCCGACCCGCAAAAATATGCGTTCATCAAACACCGAAACCCAAACCGATCCTACCCGCAAACCGCCAACTGGAGCCTGTATAGCAATGCGTGTGTGTGTGTTTGAGAAAGCGAGGATCGGAGAATCCCGCTCGCACGCAATGTTTCAGTAGATATTTATTGCCTGGTCGGAACGCTGCTTTGCCGCGTTTTGTCCCGACCCACTCGCACCCGCAATATTTTCTGATAAGCTTATCCGAACCATGGGCTGTGCATCACTAGTGTGCACACTGTATAACAAATATGAACTAATATACAATTTCTAATCATTTAGAAACTCTATTACGGAAAACCTCTGTGTCCCCCGACCCATATATTGGGAATCACTGTCCTGTGCTAGGCCTGCACAGGACAGGACAGTACTGTACGGACAGTACAGCACAGTATTGGACAGTCCTGTCCTGTACAACACCTACTGTACTGTACTGGTGCGCCTGTGACTGGAGCTCACCGTTCTCTGTCCCTGTGATCTGGGCCAGGATCCTGAAGGACCGTGATTGGGTGGTGCCGCTACGTGGGCGCCAGTCCTCCGTGTCCTCCATGATGCGCTTCCGGCTGGCGTCGGCGTGCGTGGGCACGTGGTAGAACTGAATGTCTGTGTCCACCACATGCCTCCTGGGGACCCTGCGTAGGGAACAGTCATGGCAGGTCCCGTTAGTAGGGCAGATGTTACCCTCCTGGTCAGACTGAGTTGCCCTCTTCACTACAGGGTTGTCTTATCTTATCTTAACTTATCTTATTTTAACTTAACTTAGATTATTTTATCTAAACTTATCATATTTTATCTTCACTTTGGTTATTTTATCTTAATTTAGCTTATTTTATCTAAACTTATCTTATCTAAACTTATCTTATTTTATCCTAATTTTGATTATCTTATCTTATTTTATTTTAACTTATCTTATCTTTACTATAACTGTAATTCTGTAAGAATGTTATGCTACATTATACAAACTGACAAACTCTACATTGATAAGATTTAGTAATTCCTTTCACATCTAAAGTATATTTATATATTGTATTATATAATGTATATACTGTACAGCATTTACTGTATAAATAGTATATATATTACAGTATATTATATTTTTATGGTTAATAAAAATGTGATTTAAAAAGAATAGTGACTGTTGATGCAAGCCCATGTTCAGTGCTTTAAATGGTTGCGATGGACAGGTAATGATTTTAGTTTGGATTCTTCTACAATGTTAAGTCAATGTGTAGGTTACATGTGGCCACAGACAGAATGTGACATTATACAGTACAACAAAACAATTACGGAATTAACAATCACAGCAAAATAAGGTAAAGAAGGTTATTTTTGTGAAGGTTTGAGCCTTGTTAATACCCTGTTACCTTGGCGGTGTAGGTTTTCTTGGAAAGCAATGAAAAAAATAAATAAGATATTTACAGATTGAAAAACAGGTCAAAACAGTCAACAGGCTCTAGTATTAATGAAGAACACCTAATTTTGTCCACAGACTTACTTCATGATACTCTGAGGTCCACTGAGAGAGGAAATGGAGGAAAAGAAAGAATAAAAAGGGGAAATATAAATAGATTAGTAAGAATGTGTAAATTGCTGTTGGTCTTCCCCTAGACTAGAGCATGCAATCAATTCTCGATTTGTTTAGGCAAAAATACTTATGTTTACCACATGGTGGCACACTGGCACTGCTCGCATTCTCCGTTGGGTACACAAATTCACCCAGTTGACTGGACTGTATGTTGTTTGAACACACATGTAGGTACTGTACACGTCAAACATTATATTTTTCAAACATTACATAACATTAATGTTTGTTTTGTGTGTATACAGTATTCCTTTATATGCACACACATGCTTTAGTGCAATACATGTATTGTATTTACATTTATTGCCCTCTTATTACAATTTGTTTTACCGACAGTGCCAATATGAATAACACATACACACACACGATTAATGTGTGTGTGGATAAATCAACCATAAATCCATAGGAGCACACACACAGACAGACAGACCATTGACAGGACTGATACTCTGAGCTCCCAGCACATTCCTGTCAACACCAATGTGTTGACATCCAAGAGCCTGGTCCACACAGTATATTTCTGCCTGTGTGCTTGTGTGTGTGTTTGTGTGTGTGTTGTGATAACTAGTAAGTCACCGGCTTCCACATTATTATTGTATATATATCTACATGCTGGGAGACCTAACCAATGCCAATTTAAACAGATGTCGAAGAGCCTAACAGAACGTTACAGACAGTTTTCCAAAAAGTGCTCTTTTACCTACAGTACAACATCTTGTATATGCATCTATTCTGAATACAAAAACGTAATCGCTAAATGCATGCAGAAGGAAAAAGCACGCAGCCGGGCATGCTTCAGACACTAACTTTGTGACTTGAAGGGCTGCCTGTGTCTGAAAACCAGGAAAGGGGAAACAATTTAGATAAGGAGAAAGAAAAATCAACATACAGTATATTAAATAATACACTGTGCTAAAGTCCCTCTGAAATGAAGTGCAGTACGCAGCTCACATGCACGCATGACAGAGAGCACAGGGATGCACATGCCAATTGCCCGTGCCACGTGAAGCAATGCAATACTAATAATAGAGCAAAGAGAGCAGAGGTAGAGCAACACGTACATGCAATGCATTTATATGGGAGTGCATTTATTGGGTGCAGTATGTTATATTGACATTTTGCATTGACTTGCATGGAGCCTCTGGAAATGCAGCCTCTATTTCTTGCTAATGCAGCCGTGTAGTCTAGAGGGGGGTTTTCTATATAACTCTATGTGAAGAGTTCACCTGACTTTTTTATTTTTTATTTGCCAATATTTATATTAGGTTTATGGAAGATATTACTTTTTATTTAGTGACACACGGTCATTGCATTGTAATAAAGGTGAAATAAGTGAACCCAAATATGGAAACTTACTATAAATATTGCGGTTTTAAGTTGCTAAAAGCTACTTTTTTCCAAATGCACTTAGAGGTTTTTGCATCTGAACTAGAGGTCTTCATAGGTCCAAAATATTGGACCAAATCCGAAATTAACATTGCACATATGCAAAATTGCATAAATTTAAAACCCATGAATTGAGATTAGTTCTGAATGGACCCGACGACAAACAGACAATTATCCGAGAAGTACCGTGTATTTATTGAATTTTTAAACAGACCCATACTTGTTCGGGTCCAAACGACCCGCTGAGTACCGAAAGAATAAACAGAACATTTAAATTGTGTCGCAACAGGCAAAGCCCTGTCGCCATCAGTCGTCAAGGAATAGTGCAGAAAAGTTAGCTGAGTAACGCACAGGTTCCCACATTCACAATGACTTAAAATTATAAAAGGGAACAAAATAATTTCATTTAATTAATAATTTAGATTTTCCAAAGGAAACCTATTCAATGTTTCATTTTGCAATTCCTATCACGAACCCTACACGGACCATGGTCAAATCAAAACAGTATCACTCCGCGGCCCTCCGTGGCACCGCCTCACACATCCAAATGCATTGTGAAGCAAAGTGTAGTACAGGGGTGCCCAACCCCGGTCCTGGAGAGCTACTGCCCTGCATGTTTTAGATGTCTCCCTGCTCCAACACACCTGATTCTAATGAATGGCTCGTTATCAGTCTCTGCAGAAGCCCAGTGATTTGAGTCAGGTGTGTTGGAGCAGGAGGACATCTAAAATATGCAGGATAGGGGCCGTCCAGGACCGGAGTTGGGCACCCCTGGTGTAGTACTACGGCTTTGTTGATTCGAGCGGTGTTTCCCACTTTGTTACTGTTACTATTTACGGAGCCAGGGCTGTGTAGAAGTATGGGATTATTTTTTCAACATGCACAGAGGAGGTATTTGTTTCCATTAGCTTACAATTAGCTTGCAATAGCTGACTATACCTTTAACTAAGTTTTGTAATGGCTGTACAGCTGGGCCTCACTTCGCTCCGTTCTCTATGGCAATACTGTACCTGTCGTCAGTGTAAAGCTTGGACTCTTCCTGAATGAATCCCCAGCTAAAGTATGTACCCACTGGCCGTCATGCTGCAGGAGTCTACAGAGCTCCACACAGCTCTGGTTACAGGTGTAGGCTAAATATACACAGCTTACTCACACCCTCGACTATAGGGGAGGGAATGACAGAACGATATAACAGGAGGAAAACAATGTAGGGATAATTGAGGTAATGGAAAGAGAGAGTGAGACGGATTGTGAGAGTTGCTTATATAGAAGATTGAAGGTTCAAATGACATACCATGTACAGTATACCACATGTACGCGTGCAGTACGCTGAAACATTGTGTCACAAAATCAAGAGAATACAACCAAGCACAAAACACTTATTTTCCAGCTAAATCTTTCCAAGCTGGGAATGGCTGGCATCAATTGTAATATCATTAAACAAATGACCAGGGCCATTGGGTATATAAGATCAGTTTCTATGTTCTACTCTCAACAATATATAATCAGCAGAGTCTTTGGGTTGTACTTAAAGCACTTTTCACTTTCACAAACACTGCCATGTCAACAATACAAGCCTGAACATAAATTGCTTATACTTTGAACCAGAGCCATGTAGAGAGAGAGCCGCGCCATCTCCGTTCACTTCATTGGACCGTTTTTTCACATCAATGGCAGCTGGAAGGCCCTACCACTCCCCCATTGAACATCATGGAAGCCCCTACCACTCACCCATTGAACACCATGGAAGCCCCTACCACTCACCCATTGAACACCGTGGAAGGCCCTACCACTCACCCATTGAACATCGTGGAAGGCCCTACCACTCCCCCATTGAACACCATGGAAGGCCCTACCACTCACCCATTGAACATCGTGGAAGGCCCTACCACTCACCCATTGAACATCATGGAAGGTTCTGCCACTCACCCATTGTTCTGTAGCGGCAAGGCTCCGCCCTGACTCTCCAGGAGGCCCCGCCTCTGCCCAATGGCCACCTCGCACGCGTTCTCATTGGAGTAGAGGTTAATCGGCGTGTTATAGACCGAGGGCTGGGGCGGGACAACGCCTGCGGGGTTGGACGAGGGCGAGGCGGTAGAAGGAGCCGGGGGAGGCGGGGGAGGTGGGGGGGAGGCACGGGGGGGCGGGGTGAAGGCGGAGGAGGGGGAGGGGATGGAGGCGGAGAAGGCGGGGGGTGCATTGGGGTCCTGGTACGGCCTGGCGGCCTTGTTGTGAGGGGCTGTGTGGCAGGAGTGGTAGCTAGGATGGGGCTGAGGGGAGGAGTGGTTGAACGCCACTGGCTTTATGATGTCTGGTGTGTTGTCCTACCAGCAGAAGCATGCGGGACACACACAGAAACACACACATCACAACACACAACGACACTCCATTCCACTACAGCATACTGATGCTTTGCCGGGTTTCACGCTCGTTGCCAAATGTTCATTTCATTATAAATAGTGTTAAAATTTATTTATGAGACCAGGGAAGCGTCAGCATGTTTTAATCTTTATCTAGAGTCTACGCAAACACAATATGGCAAACAATGAGGCTAAACCCAAAATGATGGCTGTTGTACAAGCAGCATACTCGTTTCAGAAGGACACAAAGTACAACACAATAACAAAAGCAATTCCATTTAAAACTTCTATTATACTTTGGGTCTATTTTTACAGTAACATAAAGTACCTGAGACACAAACCTGTTCGGCATGCAGTCGTATACAGTATTTGATGGGTAAACGTATAAGTATTTGCTAAAGCCTTGTTGTTTCGGTGCGTTACCTTGGGAGCTACAGGAGGAGGCTTGGGGTTGCTGGGGGCTCTGTAGAGAAAACAAAAGGAAACAAGAAACGATTCAAGATAACTATTAATGCACCAATACTTGTTTTTGATAGAATTCTTTTAGTTTTTAAACAGGCTGTTTCTGATATATTTACATCTTAGAGTCAAAAAAACCCCCCAAAAAACAGTTCAGCAGCATGGAACAAAATCTAGTCCAGCACGTCAAAAAACCCACACTTGATATTGTGGTGACTTCTACTAAGATACTACTGGTAGTTTTGGGTCTTTGATAAAATAGTGGTTTTGGTGAATTATGAGAAGAAAGACTGATACTTGATCTCTGAAGAAAGCAAACCGATCCAAGTGGCAAGATTTCTGTCATCAGCCATTACAGTATCCAGCAGAGTTTGAGTATAAGTGAAACACGAGTTGAAAGACCTGGACAAAATTTGTGTGCATGTGTGCATATGTGCATGTGGTGTGCATGTGTGCATGTGTGCATGTGTGCATATATGTGCTTTTGTAGCTGCCTGTTCCTAGTCTATTAAGCCTGGTATATCAACTTGATATCTTAGAGCGTAACCTCCTCTAAAGGTCATTTGAGGAACATACCTGTAAATATCCACACCATGTTTTTAATATTCTAAACTTAGCACATTATGTTTTATATGAAGATAACTAAGAAGAGCATACATGTATACAGTATGTACATGGTTTGCTTTAAAACATACAATACATGGACAAAGAAGAAAGTGTGCGGTATATATGAATATCTGTATGCACACATTCCTTCTGGATCAACCCGTCCGCATCTCAGTATTCTGGAACTCATTACCATTCTGGAAATGTCCCAATGGAAGGTTCATTTAGCCGCACTGAAATTGAACCGACACGTAGAGGAGCTAAATTTGAGTCTACAGCTACCTAGCTATCCAACCCCTCCCCTCGTACTCAGCCAAATACCTGCAGTGTTTCAGCACAGGCCTGTTATTATCATCATGCTTATTTTAACGCAAACACGCGCTAATGGTGCAATTAAATCGTTATCAGAACTAATGTGGAGCAGTCATTATAGCAATTTAACAACAGAACCGATATTTCATTGCACAATATTAAAACAAACAGTGAAAACATTCAATAATCAACTTTATTATATAGTCTGTCACCTTAAGTAAAAGTACATTTACAGATTGATATTTAGACTGTATATCAATCAGGTCACCAACATAACAGTTACAATTATAAAAACTTGATCCCATGAATTATCCCTGGTTATTTTGAAATTGGCCCAGAGCTAAAAACCACAACTTGATGTTTCCATGGGGAATCACTGCCATAGATTTTTGGCCAATCAAATTTCTAGTCTAAAACTTGGATTTATGTCTGCCATAGTACCCAAACCCTGTACTGCCAATTGACCAACAGATAAATAGTTAGGTTAAGAAAGTCCTGTGCGTGTGCAAGCATTTTTCAAGCTGTTTCTCCGGGGACACGAGTGCAAGCACAAACCCATACGAGCGTAGTATTTATTTGGAAAAAGAACATACAGTAAATTGTAAATTTAAAAGAATAATTAGGCTTCTTTAGGGAATTGGGGAGTCACTCAATAACCAGTGGTCAGCTGGTCACACCAAATGAGACCACTTTCACTTTTTCACTGCTTAAAATCAAACTTTTCTGATAAGTTTATTTATGATTTACACTATATCACAACTAGTACTATAACCAAAATTCACTTTGATAAAGATAATTTAATACAAGTTGTCAAAGCTAATCTGTGGACGGATCAAAATCCGTATGTCGTTCATCATTTTGGTGCATTATACTGTATATCAACTTTATTTTCAGCATAATTTAGGGTAATAATCATTTAGGGTTATCATACAAAGAGAAATATGAACCAATACGAAATGTTATTACTGTTCTGGTGATCCCAGACTAATATGCTATCAGTTTCCACAGGGAGGCAATAAACATACTGAATCAATAAGAGGCAATGGTTGGTGTGTATGTGTGTGTTTGCGTGTGCATAGCGTGCGAGCGGTTCAGTGTTTGTAATGGGGAGGGGACCAAGACCATATAAGGTAAAGGATAGCCCCTCTCCTGATACTGTACAGCATGGCATTCTGGGAAGAAACCACATTTATATCGGGTTGTTCCATAAACAATGACAGTACAATACACAGACACGTCAAATCATGTACACGTGCAACTACAGCTTGAACTGTGCGTTTAGTGACTAACTGGTGAAACAAGATGCATTTATGCTGTATGTGTGTTCAGTACATTGCAATGTGGAGGGCCCTATGGTACATATTGTAAACGTGACGATATTTCTAAGTATTAAAACTCACTGCCAATGTGTCAGTCAACGTGGCAGTCACAATACACACAGATGCCCACAGTTCGACAGTTCCCACAGCAAAATAAAGCAAGCCTTGACAGGCTGGTTAAAGGCAGTGAACTATCAAAGGGTAGCTATCAGGTCCAGCCCACACTGGAAGATTTATCGCATGGCACACACACACACATTCACACGGCCACAAGGCTTGTTCTCACAGGAACATTATTAGCGGCAGTGGAATTATGACGTATATGTGTTGATGTACTGTACGTATAGTGTCTATTTGTTTAATGTTGTACTTTCTTTTGCATTTCATGTGTTTTGGTAAGAGTGATATTGCAACTCACCAGATATAATTATTATTATATAGGCCTAATTGGGGGCCAGTCACCGATTAAACAGGGCACTGTGAATCATTTGTTGATTAGAGTAGATGTGTGTGTGCACCCACGTGCATGTTTAAGCGATGGAAACATTTTCCACAGTGCTTTGTGTTGTGGCTCAATGACTGCAGAAGATTGATAATTCATGCCGTGGTTTAGGCACGGCCTTGGTCCAAGACTGTGTTTCATGCTGAGACACGACTGGGTTTACCTTCGATTCATAAATAACATCGCAGGCCTTCAATTTCAGTTGGACATCTGCCATTCCACCCCTCGCTTATTTTCATTTCTATATTTTCATTCCACCTTCCCCATCAATCTTTCGCTACTCCCGCTCGCTACTGTCCTTCTCATTCTGTTCCTCCCCCACTCCTCTCTCTCACTGAG
Organism: Forbesichthys papilliferus; assembly: GCA_025399855.1. Lineage (NCBI taxonomy): Eukaryota > Metazoa > Chordata > Actinopteri > Percopsiformes > Amblyopsidae > Forbesichthys > Forbesichthys papilliferus. The sequence goes on along the minus strand of JAODOY010033241.1, from coordinate 10,471 downwards.
AGACCTTTTTAAGGTCGCTATCGCACGGGCCTCGAGAGTCTTTGCTTTAGTCGTGGCTTCAGTGTGTGGGACACATTCTGACTGAGGCCCTCTTGGCCCTACTAGGGGAAGAGTGAGCAGGTATAGTTTGGGTGTGAATGTCAGAGATGGGGGGGGGGGTGCTCCATTTAAACTGAAGCAGACAGATGGACCATGACCAGGAGAGAGGGTCTGGGCACCAGCAAAAGTCATAAGTGACTGGTACAATTGTTGCCACGTGTGTAACCATTATGTGTGTTTGCGCGCATGCGTGTGCGTGTGTGTGAGTGCCTGCATGGGACCTTATTTGTGTGTCTTTAGGAACAGGAAACAGAAAGCTGCCCTGGTTAAAAACAAAACACATTTACCATACTGCAGTATAATAAGTAGAATACTGTATGTATAATAAATATAATAATTATAATAGGTATAACACTGTAATAAGACAATAAGGTAGGTCGTGGGAGTCAAACTTCTGTACATTTAGTTTAACTAGTAGTCTTAAAATAGACTTTATCTGGCCTTATCTGGTGTGAGTGTGTGTGTGTGTGTGTGCACATTCCTCTGAGCATGACATCACTGAAATATCCTAAAAGTCTCCATGATATTGGCCAGATGTAAATGTAACCTAAAATAAATACAGTAAATACATTGAACAGTCAATATGTTTAAATAATCTGGCACCTGGGAAGAACATCAACTGCAAAAAAAAAAAAGAAAATAATATGTGGCCAACATTTAGGGCCTGTATTACCGTAAAGGAGGAGTAACTGATTCTAATCCAATATACTTTTTGTGAAATTGAATATCTCCTCGTGGGCGAAACGGCAGTTCTTTTGTGCTTGCTGAAAACATAATTTGGTACTTCTACACAGGCCCGGGCTCTGTAAATGGGAACACAAACAAAGTGGTGCAGACCGCACCGCACAACACTATCCCAGCCTTGTCAATGTGTGTCCAATTCGTGGGGCGGAGCTTCTGAGAGAGCACTGAGGGCAGGCGATGAGACCACCAACAAACCTACTGTATGTCATAGAGAGCAGAGATGATTTTTGTAATTGTGTAATTATCAACTCACTGTCACTGTCAACTAAACATTCGGTTAGACCAGGCTAATACAGACATTGGTGTTGTGCCACATCTGTTCTAACATAGGCATGGGTGGCAGGTCCTTCAAAAAGCAATATGACGAGACATCCTACCTCAGGATATTGCCTGGAAGTCTCATGAAACACACAGAAATTAGTGTAGACTCAACACAGGGCATGACCCAAACAGGACCCAGGGAGCAGATAAATATGTGCATTGCAGGCTATAGTATATTTAGTATGTAAAATACCCTGCAACTGGTAACGTGCTTCTCTGCCATCTGCGCAGCATCGATTGTTAAAACCTAATAATGGAGTAATGCAATGCAAAGCCTATAGTCGTTTCCTGTAGTTACCATAGCAGCAGACCAGCACAGTTTATAGTAGAAAAGCTATAGCTACATGTAGTTAAGCAACACCCACAGCAGTGGACTGTAGCCTCGGGGCTCTCCATGGAGAACGTTAGAGAGTGAGCAGACCTACGAATTACACTCCCACCACCTGGGAAGAGAGAGCTACGAGGCTCTCCAACAGTGTGGGTTCACAGGGCGACACCAAGCAGAGTATGTATATATATAGTTCTTTATCATTAAAATGCTATGGCCACAATAGACAGGAAGGCTGAAGACAAAACACATCAGTTAAAACTGTATTGAAAAGGAGGACATCAGGATACATCTAGATCAAAGAGAACCTCCAGGGCCTCATTGACTTCAATGGTCTTAGATTTACACTTGAACTTGGTGTTCACATCATTTCCGACGGTGCGCTTACGCGTGTTTCGTAGAAGGTACTGAGAATAAAAACTTTGCTTCAGGTTAAGGTTAATGGTAAACCAGACACAAATCCATGAATATATCGGAACATTCAGATGGTAGAAGACACGGAAATATTAAGTGAATGCCGTCTTAAAACCATTGCATTTACAGTAATACATTTACCTTAAAAATACTACAAATGTCACTGGTGTAAGATACATGAGGACCTCTGGTTGTTTTAAATGCCCTTACATGTCACATGGGATAATAAATGTTGAAGAACTCGAGACAGGAATTTTGGGTTGTCTTCTTGAATCTAATTTAAACTTTAACAGCTCTGGGCCAAGGATAACATCAGACCTAAAAGCTTCATGGGTAAACACACAAGGCAACAGACACACAGAAAGATTTTACGGCCAAAATCAATAGAAATAAAAAAAACTTGCACAATGTGAAAGGAGATGCATTAAATCTAAGGTTCTGTAGCCCATGGTCCTGCATGCTATTACACCAAAGATGCATGCTACGTTTAAACTATGCTTGAATCCCATGTTAATGTCTCCTGTTCAGCTAATGACCGGTAATGTTTTTCTACCCATATGCGTGTTTTCTTAAGGCAAATGAAGGGTAATTGTATAAACAAATGACTCAATGGGCTGCAATTACAATGAAGTCTGTCCGTTTAGAAATAGCACACAAGTCATAAACACACTCACACACAAACACATTCTTATAAAAGACTGACTAACACAATACAACAATCCCACCTTGTACAAGACTAACACAATACGACAATCCCAGTTTGTACAAGACTATCACAATACGACAATCCCAGCTTGTACAACACTAACACAATACGACAATCCCAGTTTGTACAAGACTAACACAATACAACAATCCCAGTTTGTACAAGACTAACACAATACGACAATCCCAGCTTGTACAAGACTAACACAATACGACAATCCCAGCTTGTACAAGACTAACACAATACGACAATCCCAGCTTGTATCACAAACCCTAAGGCACAGAAAACCACTAGGCTTGTCAAACCTGCAGTCTGACAAGTCGAATGACTGTCAAGTCAATTTTATTTTAATCACATTACATAACTGTGTTTTTTAGTGATACGATAAGAAAAGTGACTTGACAATATGTTTGTGAAACCATACAATATGTGCCTCCTCAATTTGTGAAATGCTACACAACAAGAGCACATGTGTGTTTTCGGGTCTACGAGAGAGGTTGCATTTCTAATGTTCTCAGGTCCTGAACAGTTAAGTATATCTACAGTACATCAAGGCAGGTTTAGTACTGGCAGAGATCCCAGGCCAGAGGGAAACCTCCACAGGATGCAGAGGCCCCAAGATGGATGGGAGATATTCCACAAACTGTGACTCGCTCGCTGTACAGACACCGGACACAAGGTCTTATCTAACCAGCAATGATGGTGTGGTCTCGTTACACAGTGCACCATGAACATTATACTACTGTAACGACTCAGCAGAGGAGGAATTTTGCTAAATAATGGAAGGAAGGACCCCACAGGGCAAGTCTGGGATTGAACTGGCGACCTGGGGATTGACAGTTGCCCGCTGTATACACTAACACATCCTGAACAATGGAATACACCACAGCAGGGCTCTAATGATAATCTAAAATGACTCTCCCAATTTAGACAGAACAGACAGACAGACAAATATCAAACAGACAGACTGTCAGATTGAACCAGATTGATTACAAATAACAGATGGACCATGCAAGATTACAACAGGCAGCAACCGTATGGAAGGAGACAGACTTCCACTATCTGCCTCGAATACGCTTCTGAGCGGGCTATAGAAGCTAATGAGCTTCAATATAACTCACAGTCTGCCACAAACTCTATTAGGTCATACCAGAAGTTTTGCTCTATAAAACCTTAGTCCTGAAATAAATAACAAAACAAAGATTGAAAGAGACATATGAGCACTGAGTAGAGCGCATAGAGGAGGATTTAAACGTATGCAAGGCAGCGTTGAATTTAGGGACCAACGGATCAAGCACAATTTCATTGTTATACAGTGATTAAACACAACTTGACACAACTTAAACTCTCCCCGGGTAAGTGGTCTATTTTTGTCCCAGACAGCCCTCCAGCAATGACAAAATGATAAACGATGTGAGATTTTAAGGAAGGAATGTCAGCAGCGTCTGGAAGATATCCGTATCATGTGTCAAAACATTCTGACTGAAACGTATTGGGGACATCACGTGAGCGTTAAGTTGTTTTATTTGGAGAGAATATATGCATCAATCTATGCACTGAATATTCAAATTACACCTCGAAACACAGTAATAACATCTGCAGGACAGTCATTTATGCTTGTTGGCTAGGCTATAGATAAGTACTCTTGGCCACTTGTGAAAGTCAGATTGAATAGTTAGTTGATCTTAACTGAGTAATCTTGGCCCCACAATCCACTTGGCTTTCAGTACCGTGCTTGGCAGTGTTTTCCCTGCTTAAAGAATTCAGAGGTGGCCACCTTTGTGAAACCCCACATCCATGTTAAATTGCACATTATTTTTATATTTCAACTGTATAAATTGAGCAGCATCAGATTCTGCTTTTGCCTTATTTCCAGCGAGACAAAACCTTGAAGCTTCTTTGGCAAAAAAAAGACTAGGGAAAGACCAACAGACAGACAGACAGACAGACCAACAGACAGACATGTTAACAGACGTGAACTTTCATGCCAGTGAATTGAATTAAATTACATTGAATTGAATTGACAGACAGACAGACAGACAGACAGACAGACAGACACAGGTGTAAATAGTCACAGTTGGACTTCTCTGGACTGGTATTTGAATATCAGTGGTGTGTAAAACAAGCCTTGCCAAAGATTATGGCACTTGTTTTATGATCTTTGGCAAATATTACTGCCTTGTGAAAGACAGCGACAGGTGAGCACAATTTAGCTAACTCTATCTCTCTCCCTCTCTCCCTGTCCCTCTCTCTTTCTCCCTCTCTCCCTGTCCCTCTCTCTCTCTCTCTCTCTCTCGCTCCCTCTCTCTCAAACATCTCTGCTATACAGCAGATTAAGTGGCAGTAGCAGGTGTCCGCTGACCACTGGTTACAGACAGAGGTTTTCCAGTGACAATACATGTTGTGAGTACTGATCATCTGTTTTTAAGCCAATATGAGTTCTCAGCCAAACCTCAGCTGGGGTTGATAATGAGAACAAACAGCTGTTTAAGTCACGCATAGACAAATGATCTGGCTGCGATCATTCATAGCATAGTAAGTTTTTATCTTCAAGGAACTTCTGTGGAGAACACACAACTCAGTGATTTAAAGTGGGTCATCCAGTCTAGCAACTGGGCCTTAACTTGCCTCAATACACAAAAACAGGACAGCATTTAAACAACAAAAAAAGCATTTAAATATTTATAATATTTATCAACCAACATCTGTTGAACATCTGACAACATCTGTGTCCATTTCAACTACTTGATTTCTCATGCCTTTCTCTAATTTAAAGTTTCTGCTCAGGGTACTTTATTGAAAGCAGATGTAGCCAAGATGTTCAAATCCACTTTATATCCTTTATTGTAAGTTTATCTTGACACAAATGTGACCTGTTCAGAAATGCTGTGCCATCAAATAAAGCTTGTACAGTCAATAATTTGGATATTGTCAGGAATTCACATTTCTGCACAATTTATAGAGAAAATACAAGTAAGCACTATAGATACCAGGTATCCTGTGTAATATTGTTCAGGTAGTGATGCAGTTACAGTTCAATGATCCTTGCCTACAGTACACTACATATCTGCTCTACGTGTGGCAGACTGTGCATGTGTATTTAGAACATCACTATAGCATTTTTAATGCTATATTTTAATTTGTAATCCTTTGTGTAATCCTCCGTGTCCATTTGTAAGTATAACATAAGAAGAGTTTACATGCGTTGTACACCCACCATAAGCACTAGGGGGCAGGATGGTCTAATGGTCTCTCTCCCAGCTGGGAGGTCATGGGTTCAAACCCTGGTGGGTTCAAACTCTGGTGTTGACCTACCTGTAAGCATCTTTGAGCAAGACACATAACCCAATCCTAACTGCTGGTTGCACCTTGCGAAGTGGCAATCACTGTGTGTGTGTGTGTGTGTGTGTGTGTGTGTGTGTGTGTGTGTGTGTGTGTGTGTGTGTGTGTGTGTGTGTGTGTGTGCCTAAATTGTCTAAATATTTTTGTGATTGCACTGTACTTGTAGAGTCTTGGGAGACTGGGTATAGGAAAATATTCCTTGTTTCTTCTACATCCACCAGGGACTCCATATTTTGTCTTCTTCACTCTGACCCTCTCTTAGAATTCCTGTCCACTTCCTGTCCTTCCTACTGACTTCCTGTCGAGACTCCATACTGTAATATTCCTTTTTTCCCATCTGGACTAACCAGAACCAGCTAACTGTGTGATTGCTCATTCGCTTGTGTATTGTATGTTGTGTGTGCGTGCATGCGTGCCTGCGTGTGTGTGTGTGCATATAGTATGTATGCCATATGTTTACAATAAGATAATACCCTGATGTGACAACAGCCCACCCTAAACAAATATTGTTGTACTACTCAAATAATTACAGTAAATATCAAAATGGGAGAAATAACAATTCATTGGGGAAAGACAACTTTCCAAACTATCAATTATATTGTCCTACAGCGGTCTGTCGGCTAATGTTCACAGTTTAACATCTTGTCCATGAATGGGTGGGTCCATGAATATAAATGCAATGATGAACATTTTTCTTACATGGTGATGTTCTTAGAATGGAGCCAAATGTGGTTTATGGATGTGAAGAACTAGCATTATGCTAATCCATACTTTTACTAAAATAGTGCCCATGACATCAGATGGTATATTTTATTAGAAACATTGGAACATCTGCTGTACCAGCATTGGTATTTCACAATTGTTGAGCTAAGGAAAAATAGTTTAGTCATAGCATTAAAACTAAATCATAACTATAAAACAATAATAATAAAAATGTCTCTAAATTAAATTAATCAAATTTTATTTAAATTAATGAAATCATTCAAATGAAATCTGCCATTTTAAACCCCTCCACATCTCTGATGTGTGATTTCATCTGTTTCTATCGATTGTTTCATGTCCTGATTTATATCAGCTTTATATCACACTGTCACTGTGTCCCACCCACTGAGATGTATTACAGTATAAAGGGCTCAGCGGTCCTGTTCAGTTAATCACTATGTGTGTGTGTGTGTGTGTGTGTGTGTGTGTGTGTGTGTGTGTGTGTGCGTGTGAGTGAGTGTGTAAGAGGCAGACCAGACAGAAATACCTAATGGCACCAAAGGGCACACATCATTGGTTAGTGCATTTGTTCTATTAATAGCCCAACAATACAGAGAGCATTCCTAGACAAATGAGAAAGCCAGCCATGACATGAAAAAACAAAATGAAAGAGGTGTAGCGTGTAATCTCTGGGAGGAAGGGCAACACAAATGGGGTTACCCATGGAGAATAGGGATGTGCATGATTAGTCGGTTGAACGGTTAAAGGCTGGAACCATTGCTAGTCGGCACCATAAATACTAGTCAGTTAAACTTAATTTATTTTTTATTTATTTCCTGCCTCACAGCCTGCACATGAAACACGCAAATTAATCTGCTAACGCTGCGAGCGGAGTTGGTAGCGCTTGATTTTACATGCGTTCCTGGTTCATAGTAGCAAGGGAGCGGGGACAACTCTAAATGCGGCAAACTTTGATGTTGCCACATATTTTTACACTAGTCGACTAGACTGTATTGTAATTTACAGGGAAATTAGTCCCTAATGGAGACTCTTATGACACTTGGTGTGCCCAATCGTGTGGTTTCAATTTTAATCAAAGACTAATGCTATATAACTACTGTACTTTAACAAGGTGTATGGCAATTCTACTCAGGTATTATGTATTTTTACATTATGGAAATACCCTGCCTAAAATGAGAGGTATTACAATTTTTTTATACAATCTATATCTTACACATTGCCACTTTAACATCCTACATTGTATTATGAAATTTGAAACAGCTGTTTAATAATTTAATACTATTAATGAAAAATAGATTATGTGTATTGCAAAATAAATGTAACCACAGTACTTTGCAGTAAATCTGGTGTATTTTCATATACGTAATATTAGTCAAATATGTCAATACCTCTACATCTACTGTAAACATGACAATGTTTTGACATGTTGACATTTCGCTTGCAGAAATTAGTTTGTGTAAATGTTCAAAAGTTATTTTTTTCTGCAGTATATATAATGTATCTAAACTACCTACCTATCTATCTATACTATTTTGAAGTCATGTGTTACAGTATATATATTGTTCTACTTCAATGCATTTGCAAACCAAAAAAGAACCAAAAAGGATAAAAAACTAACAAAAGAAAAACATTTACATCAATTTGTTAAAATGCCAATATTATACCAGTGTACCAAAAGGTGGGGTGGGAGAGTGTGAATGAGACAACATCTGAAGAACCTCAGCTCATAAAAAGAACAAAAGAAAGAAATTTCTGACATCTTTGATTTATTTGACATTTGCATCAAAAGTCAAGTCAGCCAGTGAAATGACTGTAGCTCCTGGCACCAAAGCATCTGCAGAGCACCCAACGATATAGAGTAAACCTTTTGACGGAGCACATTGTTTCTAATTTTTACCTTTTATAATCTCGCCCTTCTCTCATCCATATTTCTCTAACATCTGCAGCACATCTCCTCCCTGCACCCCTCCTCCTAAATCATTCCATTATTTGGAAGAGGAATAACAACCTGACACACACACACACACACACACACAGACTAAGTCACGATCTCCTCCGCCATTGCGTTGGCTGTGTGACCCAGTGACAAACCCAATCAGGAGGCGCATGCAGAAGGGACCTTTGCAACACATAAGAGAGAAAGGCCCATAAAAGCTAACAGAAACAGTGGAACAGATTGTTTCATTCCATTACACATGTACATCTATTAAAGTCCAGATGTCGATCCAGGCCAAACTAACTCTCTCATCCCTCTCTCTCCCTCTACCCTTTGTTTCTAGATTCAAGCATGCCGCAAATAAAAAACATTTCATTAGCACTTATTTAATGGGATTTGGGACCCCAATGGGAGCAGGGATATTACACTAAAGCAGCGTAGAGCCAAATGTCCACAAAATGGCTGCCTGGTTGCACAATTAATAATAAGATATTACTACTTAATAAAACAAGATGCCTCATGGACTTCCAATACGGAGGCAATCAAGCCCATAAAGTCTACCATCTCTGACAAATTATAGGGCAATGTACAAATAACACTATAAATTAAAAACAAGTTCACTCTTACATGAGTATTATTGAATTATGCTGCCAGTTTGCAGCTCTTTGGTAGCCTAGTGAAACAGACCCGAAGTTCACTTAGTGAATATGGGCTTACCACACTACATTGGGAAGTGTTAACAGTCATTCCCTTTTACTGGGCGTAGACCTCTGATTAATTTTGAAACTATTGGATGGGCCTGGAAGGCTGCAGCCTCTGCCATAGCAGAAGCAAAACAGCGGGTGTGGAAGAGCTTCGGTGAAGCCATGGAGAAAGACTTTCGGTTGGCACCAAAGTGTTTCTGGAAAACCGTCCGCCACCTTAGGAGGGGGAAGCGGGGAACTATCCAAGCTGTGTACAGCAAGGATGGGACACTGTTGACCTCAACTGAGGAGGTAATTGGGCGGTGGAAGGAACACTTTAAGGAACTCCTGGATCCGACTGACACACTCTCTGTGGTAGAGACAGAGTTGGAGGCTGATAGTGGATCATCATTCATTTCCCTGGGGGAGGTCACTGAGGTAGTCAAACAACTCCACAGTGGCAAAGCCCTGAGGGTTGATGAGATTCATCCAGAAATGTTAAAAGCTTTGGATGTGGAGGGGATGTCTTGGATGACACACCTCTTTAACATCACGTGGAGGTCGGGGACTGTGCCAAAGGAGTAATGGTTCCCCTCTTCAAAAAGGGGGACCAGATTGTGTGCCAATTACAGGGGCATCACACTACTCAGCCTCCCAGGTAAAGTCTTCTCCAAGGTGCTGGAGAAGAGGGTTTGGCCGATTGTCGAACCTCAGGTTAATAAACAACAATGCGGATTCCGTCCTGGTCGTGGAACAACAGTCCAGCTCTTTACTCAAGCAAGGATCCTGGAGGGGGCATGGGATTATGACCTTCCGGTCTACATGTGCTTTGTGGATGTAGAGAAGGCGTATGACCGGGTCTCCCGGGAGATACTGTGGGAGGTGCTGTGTGATTATGGGGTGAGGGGGTCCCTTTTAAGGGCAATCCAATCCCTGTATGTCCGAAGCAAGAACTGTATACGGATTCTCATCAGTAAGTCAGACTCGTTTCAGGTGGGGGTTGGTCGTTGCCAGGGCTGTGCTTTGTCACCAATCCTGTTTGTGATTTTCAGGGACAGGATATCGAGGCGTAGTCATGGTGGAGAGGGGTTGCAGTTTGGTAGCCTAAGGATCTCATCGCTGCTTTTTGCAGATGATGTGGTCCTGATGGCATCATCGGCCCGTGACCTCCAGCA
>JAODOY010033230.1:0-17706 GCA_025399855.1 Forbesichthys papilliferus | reverse complement strand
GGTGTGCATGTCTAATGAGCTCTGTGCCCTATCTAGGGTGTGCATGTCTAATGAGCTCTGTGCCCTATCTAGGGTGTACATGTCTAATGAGCTCTGTGCTATATCTAGGGTGTGCATGTCTAATGAGCTGTGTGCCCTATCTAGGGTGTGCCTGTCTAATGATCTGTGTGCCCTATCTAGGGTGTGCATGTGTAATGAGCTCTGTGCCCTATCTAGGGTGTGCATGTGTAATGAGCTCTGTGCCCTATCTAGGCATCTCTGGAAAGGGGCCAGCGGGAGGGGAGTCAGCTGACGTGCCAGCTAGCACCAGTGGAGCGTTCGCCCGAATGTCTGATGTCATACCGCCCCTCCCTGCCCTGCAGCCAACCACAGAAGATGAGGAAGACTGGGAAGCATAGCACAATGGGAAGCCAGTCAATCAGAACTTACAGTCTCTATGAGCTCAATGGAATTCAAGGCTGCTTTTTTTTTAAGATCTGCTCTCATCTTACTGAAAATGGAATAATCGTGATTCAACATCCCATTAGTTAAATGTGTCATAATTTTACATATAGCATATGCTTTTATTCAAAGTTACTTAAAGGTGTGTGTATATTATAATTCGTATCATTATTATGGAGCAGATAAGTCACTTCCGCATTATGGGACCTTAGTTTGGAAAAAGTATGTACGGTAGTCAACGGCGATAATCTTTTTTTTTTTTATCCCGTTTGAATTGTGACAAGAAGTACACACGTTTGTCTATTTAAAAGACAATTGTTCAAGTCAAGAACGTTTCTGTTGTGAAACTATAAAGTAATCTTTAGTTGTGTGTAACCACTCCGTGAACTACAGCTTTTGTCTCGCACAACACACGTCACCAAAACAATGCTTTGTTTGGCTTGTAGAGTGTGGCGTCATGACACTTGCACGCGACCCAGGGTTTGTAGTCTTACTAATTACATATTTTCACAATCTTATATTCAGCAAATGCACGACAACCTGAGACTCGACTCAAAAACAGTTATTTTAAATAGTCAAAAATCATGTGTGCTTCGTGTCACAAAGCAAACGGGATCTAAACATTTTATTCCCGCCGTTGGCTACCATGCGTATTTCTTCTTAGGTCCCGTAATGTTGAAGTGACTTAGGCTCCACTTTCTATAGGGTTAGGAATCGTGTACAAGGGAGACCAGACATTTACTTTGATTCCAGGTTTGGAATCAAAACCATCACCTTTTGGCTGGCAATCAGCCACCCTATCTCCTATCTATAGTCATGCTGCTGTTCTTATCAGCGTGGTGATGCCCAGTTGCAGGTCTGCTAATGCCTTAAATTGATTGCACATTACAGGCTGTGTGGTTGTGTGTGTGTGGGGCAGCCTGGCATGCAGTGTCTTAAGGTGATCAATGTAGAATACAACAGGCATTGCTAGTTACACACAGAAACAGATTAATGCAAAATATGGTAGGCATTGCTAGTTACACAGTATCACTGATTCGTGTAGAATATGGGAGGCATCACTAGTTAAACACAGAATCATTGTAATACACTACTAAACAGAAAAACATTTTAAACTTTATTGTATCCCATATAGGAAATAGCTTTATTTCAAATGTTTCACATTAAATGTCACTATTTGTGTCTGTTAAGTCAGTCAAAACGAAGTTGATCCAAGCATCATGCATATAAAATATAGCACTATGTGACAAAGGGCTGTCCCATTGCAGACAAAATAATAACCACTTTATAAACGCATGTTAAACATTACACTGATTTACCAAAATTACTGTTCATGGGCACATCCTTTTCCAGACAGTGGCCATATTATATACCAGGCCTTGAATTGCTGATGCTGCAGCTGTGCTGGGTTTCTCCAGAGTTGGAATTCAAGCTATGCTGCCTGCTGATGTTGCTTCTTTTCAAGGAAGAACTGAAGGAGAGGGAGAAGAAAAAGGTGGAAACTTTCGTGTCCTGCAATGCTTCTTAATTAGACATCCTGCGTGTCACACAATGAGCCACGATGGATGCCTGAGTACATGCAGCATGTTACGCCTCCAATACAGTACCAGCTGAATTCAATTCACATTTCTGGTTTAAGGTGTGAACGTTTGGGGGAAAAGCAATCTTCCAGTGAAAGGTCTGGCCTGAACCTTGTCTGCCCACAGACTGATGTGTGCAAAGACCCTTTGCTGCTTACCTTGCGCAAAGAAGCAAAAGCGGGGCCAAATGTGGTGTGTGTCTTGGTCTGAGCTCGGATCCAGCTCGGGAGCTTAGCCAGCGTAGCCGGGCGAGAGTAGCGCTTGTCGCACAGGATGATGGACGAGTAGTCACCACGGTGACGGATAGCTCTTCCTGTGGACAGGGAGAAGAGGAAATCAAGACCAAAACCATTCATTATGTATGATTGAGTGTATTGTTGACGTGTTGGCTTACCTATTGATTGATTCACAGCCTTCATGCACAGGTTTTCTATCAGGGCTTGGCCAGGGCTCTTCCCCCCAGTATGAGGCTTAGCGGGAGAGAAACGCATGTCACAACGCAGCTCACGTCGTGATACTGACATTATTATTCACAGGAAGATGAGGCCGGTACCAGATGCTTGTCGAGATAGGACATTTTCTCCTGCAGCTCTGGAGACTTGATGTTGGGATATGGCATTCCCACCATCACTACACACCTGTGAAGGATAGAATACACAGGGCATCCAGTGCGATAAGTCACACTGTCTGTAGTGTCTGCAACCATGTCTCTGTCTTGCTAATACGCACGCACCTGCCCAGGTCGTCTGAAAAATTGATGCCCTCGCTCATCTTTCCTCCAACCACAGAGAAGAGTAATGCTCCCGAGAGCCCAGTGCCATCCACAGTGCACCTCTAACAGCAGGAGACAGACAAATTGGAACAGGCAAATCGCATTACTATTTCCATTAGTCGCCACCCTCCCTGCTGTTGCCGAGGGTGAAATGGATGATGAAGTTAGATTTCATTTCTCCTCGTTAATTCTATGAGACTGAAGCAGGTGGGTGCATCATTTAAGTGCCAGCTTCACCTGGACGCAGCGGGAGAACTCGCTGAGCACTTGCACCAACTGGTTAGCTTTCTTTGGCTCCTGGAAGATCTGAGGCGACAAGGGGGGAGGGGGAGGGGGGGGGGGGGGGAAGGAAAGCTGCGTTACGGGTATAGGCTCGGGAGTGCCTATACCCCGTGCACACCTGGTAGGTGCTATACAGTATGGACCATGGCATTGTTTATACATTACAGCAGTTAATGTAATCAGAACAACGCAATGTGTGCATTTACAGTACATACCGTGATACATACATACTCTCACTTATAATCCACATGGGCTGCAGTCACAACCATTTCATATTCACACCCACTATTTTAAAATGGTCCTGTGTGTGACCTACCACCCATATACCTTTTTCTTGTTAGCCAGACGTGCCAGGGTACCATTGGCTTCCCAGTGGGAAATTATCCGCCTGGAGTATTCGTAGGAAGGAAAGAAACAGACGAGACCGCCCGGAACCACGTTACATATGTTGGAGAGCAGGCGGCCTGTCTCATCCATCTGTCCAAACAAGCGAGGGAAGGCAAGGTACATGTATTGGTATTGCAGCACCTTTCCAAGTCATTTACATAATGGAAGGAGTAGTACGGAGCCAAAATGAATATAAATCAAACAAAAGCAGCACAACGGTCTCACAATTGTAACTTTATAAACAGCACTACTAAATCTCTAAAGGCAGTGCAGCAAATAATGTTTTCTGGAAGGTTGTTCCATTTACGTGTGGCAGAGAGCAGTGGGGAACTGATGACTGTTTACTGTTATTCTGAAGTGTAAATGGCGAGACTACATCCAAAGCCAGTGGCTCAGTTGTAAAGGGAAAGTGCAAGTTACCATGCGTGGAGAATCTCTGTTCTGGTAGGTAAACTCTAGCTCCTGCCCAGATGGACCGCTGCACAGGACTACGGGAAGAATGTTCTCCGGAGGAATAACATGGCCTACATAACACACCCGGCAGATATATGTACTTGTGAATACACTGCACCAAACAAGTATGGAAAGCTTTTCAGATGGAAATTAGGCTAGCACGTCAGACAAAAAGTATGACTCCAGAGTTAATAAATAAATAAATAAATAACCCACCACAGGAGAACTCCGCAATGCGTTCCACTCCCACACCAGCAGAGAACAACAGCTCGTGTTTGAAATCTGAAACCTACATTACACCCATTTGACGTTATCAAGTGGACACGCCAAGCAGTGTTGGGCAGTTACTAGTTGCTGTAATGTTTTTACTTTTTTCAAAAACTAGTAGTCTAATTACTATATTCAAATCAGTAATAATATTACAACTAATTATCTAAGTAACTAATGTTGCATTACTCCTAGAGAGTAGGCTAATTGAACCAACCTGTCCATTCATCTGTTTGAGAGGCTGCAATGTTTTCACTTAGGCTGATTGTTGACTCCTAATGTTATAGTTCCAATAAAAAGAATTCAATTCTAAAGTGAGCTGGCTACACAGGTTGGCATTTTTCAAAAGGGGCAAGGCAGGGTATTGATTGTGAAAGTAATGTAACTAATTACTTTTAATACCCAGTAATAAGTAAAGTATTATCGTTACTTTTTGAAGGAGTAATAAGTAACTAGTAACTTTTTACAATTCCTGAGTAACCTGCCCAACACTGCCAAGTATAGATCACTATTGTTGGGAGAAAATAAATACTGTACAGGCTGCATAGTCCCTCCAGCGATGATGACTGCTCTACATTCCTTCAGCACCTGGGCGAAATGCACCGCTGGATTCAACAGGAGGAACTTCACGCTGCTATCTGACAAGTTGCCTACAAAAACATAACACAGTGGACATTGGACGAGTGGTAACCGGGATGTTATTGCCATATTCTTAAGTGTGTGTTACTACGGTTACAACCTTGTCTATGTATCACCACCCTGCCATCACTATTGGTATTGGTGAGCGCCTCAAGGAATCCCTCTATCTGCATCATAGGGGAGGCAGATAACACCTTCTCAGGCTCTGTAGACCCCTGCTGGTCTGCAGAGGAAACTGCAGACAAACATCAGAGTGAAATATATGAGCCATAGTAAGAAGAGACCTCTGTTTAATTTCTGCTGGTATTGTTAAAAAAGACAATTAGACTACAACGTGCAGTCTTTAGAGATGTTGGGGTATAATAAAAAAGCTGAATTATCTGTAAAAGTGTCACTTTGGCAATTGCTAGTAAAAACCACCTTGATTCTAGCTATTGAATCAGTGCTGTGCAATGCTGTGTGTGACAGTATATTCTCCTAAAAATCTTAACAGAAATGGAATTGGCACATATCCCAACTGGAAACGCCCATTTTGGAATAACATTTTATTACAAATATCTACACCGAATATAATATTCATAACATTTGAAATACTGTTTTATGATTATATTCTGAGTCATAGTGGAATATAAATGCTCATGTAAAAATTGTCTTGTATTTTCGTATCCTTTTAAATTTGACAGCATGATCTTGCAGTCACGTGATTCTTGTAGCAAAAATAAAATGAAAAACACCATCTCCTGAAATCACTCATGCTGGCCTAAAACGGCATTGACCTGAGGAGGCAGTCTTGGTGCTCTGCAGGGTTTGTAAGTAGCGGTTCAGGCCTTCAGTGCGTCGGTTCTCCTTTGTAGTGTTGCAGGTCTGAGTCTGCAGAGTCACACCCGTTCCTGCATACTTTTCCATGAAACTGCACAGCTAGAGAGCGAAACCACGAGTAAAAAAAAAAAAACATTACAGTTTATAGATAGTGTCTGGCCTATCCATTATGTATTCCTTAGGCAGCATAAGTAGACACATTGACACTCCACTTACTTTTCTGCTGATCATACTCTTCTCAAAGTACCGCCGTAACTTTATCGAGAAAGACAGTAGTAGCGGAAGAGATTAACAGGAAAATGCAGTTGTGGTCATTTATAGTTGCCTGTACATATTCATCCATATCGTCCATTACCTTGAACATGTTGATGTTGTCAATTTGGGCCTTGAAGAGGAAGTTGTTTATTGTAAGCAGTTCTGTTCCTAAGGAAAAATAATAATACCCCATATTATGTCCTACCTGCTCTTCATATTTACTCACTGTAAATGACGGAACCACAACTATATTTAAAAGGTCAGTTATAGCGTGAAAAGCCAAAAACATGCCCTGCTATTTGCAAACATTTATTTGGCTAATCACTAGTTAGACTATTAGCCATTTATCTGATAAAGCTGGCACACTGTAGTTTAATTACTGTCTCAAATACATCAAAGGGGTGCAAACAAAATGACAAATGTTAAATTCATAAAAAGTATATCTCTACTTAGTCCTCTACATTTTTTCAATATACATTATGTAATTTGTAGAACTGCTAGAGGTCAGCTGCAAGGCAATACAAATATTGACATTGCATATGACCCAATATGTAATGCAATGCTACAGAAAACCAACAAAAAAGTATTCCAGTAGTTAGAACCTTTATATATGTGTACACCAACCTGGTTGTGTTGTCTGACTCTGTGGATTCTGCCCCACTTTACCTGCAATATATGCAGAAGGACACACACAATTGGGTTAAAAGCAGTGTCCATGGTAACAATGTTGAAGCAAAAGTTAACTGAACAAAAACTCATTTGATTTTTTAAAACACACTTACCTCCCAACACACGAATGAGCGCCTCTAGCACAAACAGAATCTGTTTGATGTACATCAAGTTCTTAGCCTTCAACCTGCTCCTAATGACACAGACATTGAAAAGGTTAATATTCCCAGGGGTAGGAGTGATACTATTATGTGAGTGACACTATATTTGTATATGTCTACTCACTTATAGCGTTCTGAATACTGAAACAGCTGAGAATGGGCACGGCACAGCTGGATAATAAAGGGAGAACTCTTGCATGAAAAGGAACCTCAAATTCAAATGACATTCAAGGACTACTCACATGCTGATGCAAAACATGTTTAGCGGCTTGGCTGTGTGTGAATTATTTTATTTGTATTGATCATGCACTCACACACTCACACAATAAATACCTGGGCTCCTGTCAGTTCTGAGCTGTGTATACAGGAGAGTGTGTCACTGAGGTTGTGAGCTTCATCTATTATCAGAATCTGTTCCAAAAATAAAATAATTTATTTGAGAGGCATTCAGCCAATTCATTCATTAAGATTTACTAATTTAAACTTAGCAATTCATGTGAACTAAACAAATGTGGAAAGACTGCATGCTTAATAATACTTGCCATGATTGCTAGTGTTGATAAAGCTTTGATCAAGTCAGAAAAAGCCAGATATAACAGTAAATGATGTATAAAAAAGTTTTAATTTCCTCATTATATTGGAAAGTAAGTTCTGGAATTGCCACTTAAATCGGTGTTTCAGAAACACAGTCTTGGTCAATTGGCTGACACAGCATTGTACTACCCTTCCCCTACAGAGCTCATAGATTTTTCTCTATCCCTCTCCCAGTCAACTGAAATGGGGGGCCTGCTGTAACCAAGCAGAATAACAATACACGAGCTGTAACTATTCCACTAAGTCAGAACTGAATAAAGCCAAGCCACAAACACACATCACCTGTCCCTTCAGCTGGATCCCTGATGCTCGCCTTGTAGCTTCATGAAGTACTGTCTGATACGGCAGCACCACCAGCTATCGAGCACGCACACGCACACACACCAGGAAATGCAAGTAAACATACTGAAGGATTAGGATTTTGAACTTGTCTCTTTCTTGTATGTACCTTTGTGATGTACCTTATTCAGTTAAATGCATGGTTCTTTACACTATACTTTTATTTTATTAAAATAATTAAAAACATTTTCTTGGTAGCAATGAAGTCAGGGGTCAACGTGTGTAATAAGACAGTGGTTCATTACTGCAGCTCTCTTTTGTTATTGCGTGCACAGCGGCGTGCGCTCTCTGTGTTACCTGAGCAGGGGGAATAGCGAGGCGTGTGGCGTAGTAAGGACAGCCGTGCGCTTCCCTGCCCAGACGCAGAAGCTGCTCTATGTCATGGACCGCGCCCAGCACTTCATCTCTCAGCTGCTGCAAGGCAGTAGCCCCAACGTAAGGACACACACTCTTCGCAGACCCTCGCTTCCTCTTAGCTCCCTCCTCAACGTGCTGCTTCTCTGCAAGTTGGAAAATTGTCTTGACCTGATCTGGCTCCTAGTGTCGATACTTGGTAGTAAAAATGTATTATGACAACCAAACTTAAACATCTGCCACTGATATTCTCTTTTTTAAACTGTTGAAAAGCACATGTTTTTGCAGAAATAGCTAAAATATTGTTATGAAAGTTGTGGCAAATTCTATTTCATCTTTAGGTGCTATAAAATCAAATCTGTGGGTGCTGGAAAAATTTCTAATACATGTGTAATGGGCGCATTTATATAACGCTTTTATCCAAAGCGCTTTACAGTATTTTGCCTGACATTCTCCAAGTCACACACACATTCATACACCGATAGTGACTGCAGTTAAGGGATCTTGCTCAAGGATGCTTACAGGTAGGTCAGCACCAGGGTGAACCCACAACCCACAACCTTCCGACTGGAAGTCAAACACCCAGACCACTAGACCATCCAGTATTTTGTCAAAATATACATCTGATATCCATCAGAAATGTGTCAATACTAGCCGATAACGGCACTGTAAGTAAACCCTGCTAAAGTATATACTGATGCTCCTACATTGTGAAACAGAACCTTAAGGGGTGCACTTTAAGCTCTTACCATGTTTGTTCTTTTGCATGTCCATGCAGCGGTCGTTGATACGCTGGACGCTGCCCAGACGGCGTACCTCTTCGTTGATACACAGATTCTACCGACGATAAGTGCCCACAGCCTATTATGAGCATGAGCTCTCTCACTGACGAACACAATGAACCATGCCAGTGTCTTGTCCGGGTGTGTAAACATACTTGCCGTGAGCCCAGAGTAACGACACTTATGTCCTTGTTGAAGGGACTCTTCTGAACCTCATGGACAAACTGGGCAAGCTGGGAATGAGTGCGACTGCAGTAGTAGATCTGGTAACACAGAATATTCAGTTTTACACCATTTTGGGGCGTTCATAAATGTTATTTCTATTAGCACCTAATTGCAGAACACACAAAGTGCTATATGTGGCACAAAATAAATAAAATATGACTACTGTAAAAAGTAGGGCATATCATCAGGCCACTAGAGACAAAACTAGAGTGAATCCGTACACTCAACTATACTCATGTGTATGTGTGGGTGCCAATCATCTAGCTCACTCGCATAGTACGCATGGAACACTGTCATTACTCACTAACAGAATGTAATATGCTTACAGTGATTAGCGCTTGACCCATTCAGCTACTGACACATGTACGAACTGGTTCATGCTGTAAATGTGTACAAACACAGGAGGTTTCCGAGCACAATATCAGTGTTTGTAACTCCTACAAGCATGGGAGTCCCAACCCCACCTTTGTGACGTGCTCTTCAACCAGGTCGTCATCTTCACCATCCTCCCCGGCAAAGAGACTGTCAACGTTGAAGGGAAAATTATGAAGATGTCTTGAACATAGTCGGTAATGTTAAAAACAACTATCCTCACTTGCTCTTGGCCTTGGATTCATCATCGCTCTCGTACTCTGCGACAATCAGCTCCTCTTCCTCCAGCTCTCCTGAAGTCGTCAGCTGGTCTTCTTTACTGAGCTTGAGCAACTTAAATGCTTCCTCCTCTTCAAAGCCCTACATACACACAAACAGTGTGTAGTTTCATACAGTATACTAGTTAAATAAATAAATAAATAAATAAATAAATACAGTTTTACCTTTCGTTTCATTGCATATTTTAGTTGAACATTGTTTCTTATCATTTCTAATCGTTCTTCCCTCTTTTTCCTTCTCAGTTCATCTTCCTGGAAAACAGGAAGAAATAAAATCCTAGTGATTTCCAATAGACAGGCAAAGGGGCTGTCACCAAATGATTGGACAACAAACGGAAGCAGCTGACATCTGAAATATCCAGCGGAAGCAGAAACCTTTAACTTTGACACCATATCCCGCTCTGCCTTCTTCTGCACAAAGTCAGTGATCCAGTCGGGCTCTGTGGGAGAGCAGGGGTCTGAAGCGGCCTGGGCAGTAGGGGGGGCAACGCTGGAGGTGGAAAGAACATCTTCCTCTCCTTGCAGTAAAGCTATCATCTCCTGTTGCTTTCTCTCCTCATAGTCCCTTAGCCAGGTCATTGCTCCACATATCAAACTCAGAGACTTGCCCTGGGAAGTGGTGAGAGCATATGGGATTTAAAAACATTAAATCAATTTGACCATTTCCAAAAGAAAGCATATGGTTTGTCTCACACATTTACATTCTCACCGTTCCAGTGGGACTCTCAAAGATGCCAACTTTGCCATGTTCGAGTGCGGCATAAAGTGCTTGCATAAACTGCTCCTGAATGGTATATGGCTGGTAAGGAAATGGAAATGTGGGGTTGCCGTTCTCCATGTCTCCGATTGTACCTAGAATATATGACATGGCACTTGAAGGCGCGATACTACATCTAATATATTTATGTGTTTTCACATTTTGAGTTCAGACCAGACACAGTAAGTAAGCTACTGTGCTAAACTAATAGCTAGCGAGTCTACGTAAAATAACTTCCACAGATAGTACACTGTGTCATAATGTTACACATCCTTATATTAACTTAAATATTATGATGACTGAAAAAAAAACGAACAGTACGACATAATTCAATGTTAACTAATAATATACTCACGCTACATACATTCGCACCGTTTTCAAGGAGGGCGCCAACACACTGCACTGAGACTCAGATTGACGAATAGCACGCGAGATCACATGTGTGTTTCGTTACCACACCGTGAACGCAACTGTAAGAGCTAGTTCGTGAATTGTAGCACATACTTTTTTTATTATTAAACAATAATTATAATTAAGGATAATTTGTCCATACTTGAGTGTTTTACAGTATCACTTGTAATGTAAAGATATATTGACGCATTGCACCGCCCATCCGGATCACCCGTAGATATTAATAATATACCCACACTCTTGCTAGTCTGTCTTGGTTCCTCCCACATTGTCTGGAAAGTTCTCTGCCCTTCCTTTAAACGGTTATTATATGCTAGATTGAAGAGTAAGCAGCAGAGCAACGTGGACTTTGTGCACCTTCAACAAATCATAGGGGCTATTGTATAGGAAGGTAATTAGTGTGCAAAAGTTATATAGTTACGTCGTAGTTAGTATACGTACGGTTACCGATACACAAACAGTTATATTGTTGTTTATATTCTACAAGTCGTGTAACACTAAGTATCAAGACCGCCGTTACCGTACACTACCGTAGTCACTTCACTTGTGTGTGCAGCAATCCATCGTTGCTATCAGTTAGCTAGCCTTACTAGTACTCTTTGCTTGCTGGCGCAGGTACAAAGGGGGGTTTGGTCGAGCCAACGCATGATGACTGCAGAGGAACCGATGAGCGAGGGACAACAAAGCATCCCACTAGAAGGAGAGGATATTACGGGAAAGAAAGATGGGGGTGTTTTAAAGGTATTTATCAGTCTTGTCAAATATGTTAATTTGAACTGTCTGGTCATCTAGCAGAGCGGTTAGCTTTTATTTACCCTGTTGTATGAGCTAACGTTAGCTAAGCTAATGGTAGCACTAGTTATTACAAGGCAATGCTTGCTAAAGCTGGTTTGCATCCCAATACACGTGTTAATTAAATCGTATAATGTTGCTTTAAAGGCAAATGTTACAGACTATTTCGTTAAAAATGTCGCGATTGTTAAATTTTACATGGTTCCTGTGGTAGCTATTACCGTAGGTAGCTGTCAGATAGCTCTCCATGAGTTACCGTACCCATCTTCACTAGGCACATTCTAGAATGGTCTGGCAAATGCAAAACGAATGCAGGGCCAGTGAAACTGAAATACGAGCAAGTTGCAAGCGCATATATTCTTACCATTGTTTTTGCGTGAATCTGCATTTTCTTATGTATTAAAGTAAAACACAGATCTAAATTTGACAACTTTATAACTGTGTAATTGCTTAATTGTAGTACAGCATGTTTTGTTGCAGTCAATACTTTTTAAAATGTTTTTTTCTGCCAAATATATTTAATAATACATGGCATTTGTTTTTCCAGTTGGTAAAAAGAGAAGGTACAGGCACTGAGTTGCCTATGACAGGTGATAAAGTGTTTGTACACTATGTAGGGACGCTTCTTGATGGTACTCCATTTGACTCAAGCAGAGACAGAGGAGACAAGTTTTCATTTGAGCTGGGCAAAGGTAGGTGGTTCATGTATTTAAGAACACATTCACTTTTTGTGATTATATACGTGGCCAATATGTTCTACTTTTTGTAATTTATTTTTGCCGTGCATAGGTCAAGTGATAAAAGCATGGGACATAGGTGTTGCAACAATGAAGGTGGGTGAGCTTTGCCAGCTCATCTGTAAACCAGAGTATGCTTATGGATCTGCGGGAAGTCCACCCAAGATACCCCCGAATGCCACACTAGTGTTCCAGGTAAACTGAAATGACAGGGTTTGATGTAGCCTACATATTTTCTGCTGAATGTTTACACGGTCCTCATTGGCCCCTTGTATCTGTGGATTGTGAATGTCTTGTCTGTAGGTGGAGCTGTTTGAGTTCCGGGGTGAGGACATAACTGAAAATGAGGATGGAGGAATAATTCGTCGAATTATCACAAAAGGCGAGGGCTACTCCAAACCCAACGAAGGAGCTGCTGTTGAAGGTAATCACACTAAACAAAATCATAGTTCTTGCTTACTTGTTTCTAGTTGAGTAGATAAGTTTAATAAAATAAATGTTCAGGTCACAAGCCCCTTGCCTGAGCACTTTGGTCCAGCACCTAGTCCACTGGCACCGCTGTCACTCAGCGGTGCAGCTCTTTCTTTCTGACCTCACACCACAGTGCTACAGCCAGCCACATAACTACAGTCTCCAGCTTCCACCTGAGACTCTGGACCCACCTCTTTAGAGTTCACCTAGCCACTGACTTCTCCGCCTCATGGCACAAACAGTGGAAGGAACGGGGGCTAGCTCTGTCTTTGTATGATGGTCTTTAGCTGAAGTAGTTAGAAATGTGTTTATATTTATATTATACAAACTCAAGGAACACATTGGGCTCTAGTGACCGCTGAGGTAATTGTTATAAATCAACCTTTTATACTTGTTTTGCTTTTACATTTGATCAATGGTGTGTGTGTGTGGCCGTGTTATTTTTATTTTATTTTTTATTTTTAATAAGTTGATGTCCATAAAATGACTAATGTATTTGAGAATCTCTTTTGGGTTTAGTGTCAAATAACTACTTGTAAATAATTCACTTTGACTGACAGGGCAGAATTTAAATCATGAATACTGTAGCTGTTCAATCTACAGGGCTGCCTGACATATTTACTTTTATACAGTTCTTAGCATTTGTTTCCCATTCTAGTAACCGTGGAGGGTAAATATGAGGGCCGCGTGTTTGACGAGAGAGAACTTAAGTTTGAGATTGGTGATGGAGAGGGCCTTGGCTTTCCAACTGGTGTGGAGAAAGCCATTATGTCCATGGAGCAGGGAGAAGAGTCCATCTTCAACATGAAGCCAAAGTAATTACATCTACCAAATGCTCATGGTGGTTATTCCCAATGTTACAGCTGTGCATGTTATTTGTTGTTGTAAAGAATCAGATTTTCAGACAAGCCCTTTCATTTGAATTTGAACTGAACTAGGGCTGCCCTCTGAAAGTTGACAAGTCGAATCATCAGTCGGTGCCCCTTCAGTCGACTGAGATTGTTCAAGTGGAGCAGTCGTTTAGTACTTTTTTTCTTCCCCCATGTGCATTACAATAGCAGAACACAGATATATCAAAACTGCACAGCACAGGGATAACATACCAATGAGGAATTATATAAAGGAACGTCATCAGATGCCAAATATTTCATTATATCAATAGGAACGTAATTTTAAAAAAGTAATTCGGACGACTGCATAACTTGCATCTCGTTTCACTGAAGCTCATGCCAGTGGATTTTATGATTGCCAGATAGTCTATCCTAGGCTATTGAGGGGGGGCAAAGTAACGAATGGTCCAATCTCTGTATTGAACGGCCAAATCCGATTCGACTGAAACAATTCTAAATCAAGGGCAGCCCTACACTGAACACATGCATTTAAAGGTAGAATTTCTTCATGATTATGGGACAAAAATTCCTAGTGCCTTTTTGTTGTAGGTATGGCTTTGCAAATGCAGGAAATGAAACGTACAACATTCCTGGGGAAGCTACGCTGCAATACAAGATTAAGTTGACAGCTTTTGAAAAGGTTCTTAATTTCTAAATGCAAACACCATGATTTTGGTTCAACACACACACACACATGTGTATAGATTAACTGGAATTCCTATTCTGTTAGGCTAAGGAGTCGTGGGAGATGAACACGCCTGAGAAACTGGAGCAGAGCAGCATTGTTAAGGAGAAGGGAACACAGTATTTTAAGGTATGTAGTATGTGTTTTGAATTTGTATTCTAAATGCATTTGTATTTCATCCAATACCTTTTAACTTTTGTGTGTTTTAGGAAGGGAAGTACAAACAGGCCTCTGTGCAGTACAAGAGGATTGTTTCCTGGCTAGAACATGAATCTGGTTTGGGAGAGGAGGATGAGAAGAAAGCCAAAGCATTGCGACTTGCTGCTCATTTGAACCTAGCCATGTGCTTCCTCAAACTACTGGAGCCAAGCCTAGCTTTGGAAAACTGTGACAAGGTATCTACTGGCTGAGAACTGGTGGGAGTGTTCCTTCAATGGACCTTTCGCCTTCTGATTAGTCAGATAGGCTGTCAATCTAACTCTGGCAAAAGGTCCACTGAAGTGGGAATTACAAAAAATTAGTTGGAAGAGAGAGATAAGCTGTTGGCGTTAACAACACTTAAATACATTGGACATAAGTGGTCAAAAAAGTATTAATATCAGTTCAGTAGGCCAAGGCCACAACATCAAGTGGTGTTTATGAAGCTGCACAAAGTGATGTTAGTGTTTAAGATTACATTTCATTCATGCACAGAAAATTGGGAAATTCAGTCCAAATTAATGTATTTGTTAATTACATACATTGCTGAGCGTAACATCAAGTCACATTTTATGTGCATGCCTTGAGTGAGTTTTCCCAAAGCTTGTTTTTTTTTTTTCTTCTTCTAATTATTTCATGATTTTAGGCTCTGGAGCTAGATGAATCCAATGAGAAGGCTCTCTTCAGAAGAGGAGAAGCATTGTTTGCAATGAAGGAATTTGAGAGGGCCAAAGGAGACTTTCAACAAGTCCTACAGCTGTATCCTGCCAACAAGGCAGCAAAGAGTCAGGTAAACACTAAACAAAATGATGACTTTCAGGTATATAGGTCAGTGTTCATGATCTCTTGATTGTATATATTGTCTACTGTATATGCCAGGTGGCTCTCTGTCAGAAACACATTAAGGAGCAGAATGACAAGGACCGGCGTCTCTATGCCAACATGTTTCAGAAATTTGCAGAGAGGGATGCCAAAGTGAGGAATTGTTTTTCTTTATATCCACAAGGGGGCAGAATAACCATGTGTTTACATGGACAAATCAAAGGGCCCTTTACTAATTTTTTCCACTTTTTTTTTTTTTTTTAACACTTTATTTACAGAAAGAGACGGAGAAGACAAAGTCTGATGGCAAGGAAAATGACAATGAGATGGATGTTGAGAATGGAGTGCAGGAGTAAACGTTCCGGTTGAAGATGTTATTGTGATGCTGTTCAGCTTGACTTAAGACTTTTGTACTGTCAGCCATTATGCTTATTTTTATTATTATTATTATAAAGATGTGATTGGGAATATGGAGCGTTTCTGTTTGAGATAATGTATATGTATACTGATTATGTACACATGCTGGCTTTTCTTCATCAGTCATGGCAGCTAGTTGATGGTCAGGGCTTCTGTAGGTAATGGCACGTTGAACTATGTTAAATGAGTTGTGTGCAAACCCCCCCCCCCCCCCCCCCATGTAAACCACATGTATTTTACCAACTTGGGTATAAGGTAAATCATTCAGATGTATTAATCTTCAACCCTCACCCATGAAGGGCTACACCATTTACCTTGCACTTCTATTTATCACCCCTTAAAAGTCTTGCTATTCATCTCTGCTGTTGTTCTTTTATGGGCCAACTGAACTAGTCCTTCAGTTTTGCTATTTGTGTAATTCCTTGAAGTATAGCAGCATTGTGGATATGACTTCTGCTGACTGATGCTTACCTGGTGGAACCTTTTTTATTTCTTAATTTTGTTTAGAGTAGTAAACTAAAAGCCAGGTATGTGACTGTTTTTCACTTCAGATTTTTTGTTTGTATTTTGTTCTTTAAACGTTTAATACAATTTAACTGGAATAGGCCTATGTGCAAGAATGCATTTAGTGTCACATTTAGTAGTTTATCCTTATTCCTGGACTTCAGTTGTTTAATGAAGGTTTAGTCTTATTTGCTGTTTAAAAACAATATGAAAAGTGAATCCTAATGGTTCATCGTCTGACCTGATGAATCTGTTGCAATAGGAAGTGAGCTGTTCGATTTTCATAGCTTTTACCTGCCTTGTTACATAAGTAAAGCATACATTGCAAACAAACCTGCAGTATTGGGATGTTTCACATAGATTTATGATTTCAAGTTTTTCACCCTTGTTTGATGTCAAATCATTCATTTAAAGACAACGTAGAAAGTAGAACGTTTTCTTTGGCGGTAGGTAATATGGCAAATATATTAACATTTCTTGTTATTCTTACTGTGACCAAGTTGTGAGTTTATAATTTTCATGTCCTTCCTGATAAGATACCTACCTGCACTGCATGCTTTACAGCCATCACGTTAAAGCAGGGGTAGGGGACCCTAGTCCTGGAGAGCCGCAGCCCTGCATGTTTTAGATGTCTCCCTGCTCCAACACACCTGTTTATAATGAATGGGTCGTTATCAGGCTTCTAACACACACACTTCTAACTTTGTACATTAGGTGTGTTGGAGCAGGGAGACATCTAAAACATGCAGGGCTGTGGCTCCAGGACCAGGGTTCCCTACCCCTGCGTTAAAGGAATTATTACGACCTCTAGTTCTTGCATGCAGTGATTTAATAACTTAGTGACTTATCCACTGGCCATACAACCTAATATTTTTTAGAACAAAGACACAAAAACGTGTCATCTCTACCTTGCGATTTAACGGTACGATAATTGGCTATATGCTTTAGGGGAAATTTAAAAGTGTACAATCAATCAATCTTTATTTATATAAAAAATACAACGGCACCGTTGTGATGAAAAGAGCTGAGCCGGAAGGCAAAGCTCTCGATCTTTGGGCAATTTTCGTTCCTACCCTCACCAATGGTCATGAAGGATGGATGGGTCATGACCGAAAGAACAAGATCACGGGTGCAAGCGGCCGAAATGGGTTTTCTCAGAAGGGTGGCTGGCGTCTCCCTTAGAGGTAGGGTGAGAGGCTCAGCTATCCTGAGGAACTCTGTAGAGCCGCTGCTCCTTTGCGTCGAAAGGAGCCAGTTGAGGTACATGCCCGAAGATAAATAAGAACTCTGGTGTCTAAAGCCGAACTAGAGATGATCATCCATGCTTTTATTTCTTCACGTTTGGACTATTGT
>JAODOY010033219.1:0-21749 GCA_025399855.1 Forbesichthys papilliferus | reverse complement strand
ATATGCATTTTGTGGTAAATAAACACTTAATACTGTCCATAAATGTACTAAAAATAGTTCAGTCTGTATCTTTCTCAGACTCAAAACACATTGGCCCTCATTTATGAAATGTGCGTATGACAGAAATCTCGATCATTTCCACGCAAAGGTCGGCATTTATCAATGTGGACCGATTTGGACACGAGCGGTGGCAAAGATCAAATCTCATGTCAAGTCTCAACTCGTGTACGCAGGTTTTCGAGTTATCATACTTGTGGTGCAGCATAGTGGAGGTGGTGAATAATTATCTGCGAGTTGTTTTTAGACCATATTCTGCTTTTGACAGGAATTTAAGAGTATAAATTAATCTAAATATATGGCGGCAAATAATATAATTTCATAAGACCAGTGTAGTCCACGGGAGGAAGCCTATAGCCTGCATGCCAGAGAAAGCAACTTAATTTTAACCTGTACTGCATAGCGCAGGTTAACATGGTGTTATTATTCGATGATCCGATCCGATGCTGACTATCTAGATTGCCAAAACAGCCATAGTCTGCTCAGCCCCAAACGGGGGCCACTTTTCAGGTTCTTATTTTTTTAAGGCAAAGCACCATTCAGCAGAAGAAACATCATTTAAAATGAAGCAATAAATACGCTATCTAAACATCTACTGTAATATTTATTAGGAGAATTACCTTGAGTTGTTTTCAGACGAGACAGGCATTTAAGCATGCCGATGCATCCACACATTCATTAAATAGACTAAAATATTACATTTTGTAAAGCCATGTCTATATCAGCACAGGGAACTGTAGCATAGAGCCATACTCGCACATGATAGAGAAAGGTTTTGGCCTGCAGGGTTCTGCACGTACGCCTATAGCACGGATTAACAGGGTGTTATTTAATCATCCGACATCATCCTATATGTAGTGGTTCACTACATTCAGGTTCATTTTTATTTTCATAAAATATGATTAATCTGGAACGTCATAAATGGACAATAAATTAACTTCCCAACCTTCATATGCTATGATAAATCGGCTATATAGGCCTACTAGTAGACTACTAAACCTATATATTAAGATTACCAAAGCCTACCATTATTAACCGGCCAGGAAAGAGGTTGTGCGTAGCTGTTTCGCATAACTCTTCTTCTCCAAGCCGGTCAGAGAAGAGTCTCTTCTTAAACGTATTACAACTCTCCATGTCGTAAACTCTAGGGGAGAGGCCTCTAAATCCAACATATTTAGGGCGTGGTATCTAAATGATGCCTGTTTTCCACCGCTACGTTTATCAGCGTGCGGTCATTCTTATGCATGTTTGGAGAGATACGATCGGTTTCATAAATCACACGTGAGCGCTATCCTAAGATGAATTCTGTGCTGGTTTCAACATTAGATTGATAAATGAGGGTCATTTTGTAGGCCAATAACTTTACTGTTTGTACATACAATTAGAGCAAACCTGCCTATGAGGGGAAAACATCTTCAGAAAAACATCTTCAGAAATACACTGGACTACAGAAGTAGCACAGTGAGCTAAGGTGTCCAATTAATCACTTAAATACAGTAAATATTCATGCACCTCATGGGACATCAAATGGACCTGATCTTAAAGTTGCTAGACTGTATCTTCAGGGGCATCTTCACAGGAGAAAAGACCTCAACACCATCCATGTATTAAAGAATAAATTACATACTCTAAATAGAATCCTGGACCACACAAAACATGCTTGACATATGTCTGTGTCCCTCCTTTAGGTATTGTTATCATCACCTTCCTTAACCTACATAAAGACAGTTTGAACTGATGGGCCAATAATGCCCTCTGTCGAAACAGCGTTGAGAATCTGTTTTAATAAAGCATAGGTTAGAGACCCAAAAAAGCAATAATGTATGTTTCCTTCTCCAAAACTAGTGAAACCTAACACTATAAAGACAATGGAAGGTATTAATGACAACAAGAGGGAATGATCCAGCTAGCCTTTCCCAATATTCTCATTTCACTTGTAGACATTTCAACAGTATACAATTTGTCCACTAGATGTCACACTATCCTCTCTGCCACGATTTAATGGAATGACGAAAACCCAACATCTTTATAAAGTTACAAATAATCTGCAAGTTTCACAAACATGGACTAAGACTAGCCTAAAACAAAAATATATTTTCAATAGAGATCTTAAAGTGCTCTTAGTCCAGGACTAGGTTTAATATTTGTGAAATTGGCCCATTGTGTTTGGGAAGGACACACATTTTCTAAATGTGGTTCAGAATTAGCAGCCTAGAAATTGACTGAAGAATTACATTCTGGAGCCATGTTATTTATGTATGCAAAATCAAAGGCATATATTTCGGGGGGATGCAGGGGATGTGTGTCCTTCAATATTTAGGGCAAGTGTATTTGTATAAGAACCACTGCGGCCGCCCAACGAGATCGGAGAAGTAGGCCGTATGCGTATTAAACCGGTCATTTAATTGCTTGACAGTGTAGCTGTAACCTAGAATAGGCCTACTACACTATTGGTTCAAACTGTTATGTCCTATTTTTGATATTTTAATGCTCATATTGTGCATCCCATTCACATACGCCAGCGTAGTGCAGGCATGTGGATTTACTTCCCTCAAAGAAAAGAGGACACAAGACTAGTTGGTTATATCATGCCTGTGTGTTGAAAAATATTAAATAGGGCTATGCCAAGGTTCCTGTATTTAATGTTTTCATTTAAACAGACTTTCTACCCTACATTGATGCAGAAAAGGCACAGATTGTTCCATAAGAATTCACTAGAATGCAGAAAATGAAGTGTTTGATTCTTAAAATGTTCTGGGGAAGGACCCCCAAACCCTCTGTTTATACCCATAGAGCAAACCTTCCTATAAGGGGAAAAACATATTTTGAAATACACTAGACTACAAAAGTATTTACCCTGGAAATGTAATTTCACAGTGAGCTAAATGTGTCCAGTTAATTTGCTCTTTATAACCCCCCGCCCCAATATTAAAACAAAATCTACTATGTGCAGGACATAGTACGTAACAGACTACTCTAGCAGGAAAGGTATTTTTGCTGCTAGAGCAACACAGCACACAGCTCAGTCAGCGTACATTTAGAGATGAAGATCTACACAGCGGTGGTACTCACGCTCTGTGGGTCTGGTCGCTGGGGTCTCCGTGAGGGGGGACGCCACCCGCTCCCCTCGGGGCTCAGACAGGGTCGGCAGCGGCCCGCTGGGCACCGGTGGAAGGTAGCTGTAGTTCTCCACCACCGCCCCGTCTGGTTGGCTGAAGACGGGCATCTCCGGTCTCCGGGGCGACGCCTCCACTGGGCTGGGGCTCGGGGACAGGGGCTCCGCCCTCCTCGGGAGTGCCTCGGGAATCCTGGAGGTCAGCTGGGAGTCCAGCCTCCGGGGCGCCGTCGGCGGCTCCAGGGGCCGCGACACGCCCAGGTCTGCCCGCCTGCCGGCCAGGCCGGCAACCCCGCCGCCGCTGGGCGCAAAGGAGGAGGAGGAGCTCTCGGGCGCAGTACTCCGGTTGACCTCCGGCCGCCTGAGGCCAAAGCGGGCGATGCCGGCGCTGGGCGAGCTGTCGATCTGCTTGGAGGAGACCTCGATGTTGAGCTCTGCGCGGCGTGAGGAGGCCGGTGGCTCCAGGCCACGGCCCCCGGGCAGGTCCACGCGCCTCATGCCGGTCCTGGGTGAGCGGGGATTGGACGACTCCGAGGGCGAGGTGCGAGAGGAGGAGGAGTAGTCCGAGCTGCGGGAGCTCAGGTCGTAGCTCCGCTGGCTGGACGTGGACGAGGCGGAGGAACGGAGGGGGTTGTTGGTTCGACGGGACAAGGGTGAGGGGTTTGTGGACGGATCGGCCTCCTCCACCTCAAACGACCGCTTCAGCGCTGAGAAGCAGAAAGGATGTGTGGTTAGTTGAGTGTCGATCAATGCGTCGTGGGCTGGGCTTTCTGTGACAGATGGTTTATTTAGTTTGTTCTGATGTAACAAAACACTGTAAGCACTTCTTATTGGCTGGTCCTGAGATAGGCCTGTGTCAAAGGGCCTTAAAGGCATAGTCAGCTATTGCAAGCTAAACATGTGTGCGTGCTTTGTGTGTGTGGGGACTGTGGGGGCTGATAAAAAGATATCACGGTATGAAAAAGTGCATTTTATGATTATATTCCCACATTTATAACTTGTAAAATTTGTGGATTCATTATAATCTAGGGCACAGAGCAGGTTAAATACTATAAATTAAGGATCATTTAAAATATATTTTCATTTTTTTATAGGCGGCCAATATACTGTAAACCATCATGTTCGTTAGACTAACAGTATATATTCTAAATATGCTAAACAAGGATATTTGACATAGCAAACAGTTTACACATGGATAATTATAGACAATATAGATATTTCGAAATATATACTGTTAGCCATCATGTTAAGTAGGCCTACCTTGACATGGTGTTTTATATAGGCCGCCTAGATAAATAAATTAATATAATTTAAAAATTATCTTTAATTTATAGTATTTTACCTGCTCTGTGTCGTATATTAAAATTTAAAAATGGGAATATAAACATAAATTGCACGTTTTCATACCGTGATCACTTTTTATCAGCAAGTCACTTTTGGGCGACACTTGTCTACACACTGTAAATCAATTAGGCCTATAGGCTACTATTTTGCACGCAAACGTGTCCTGTTTCGTCCTTAATGTTTACTTTTTTCATGTCTTTACAATAGGAACACCTCTCTACGTGCTATGACATCAGAAAATGACTATTATCTAGCCTACTCATTCGTCCAAATATACTTAGTAATTAGTCACATTAGTCGCGTTACACCTGCTTGGTAAGCTAAACAAAACTCGCTCCGTTCTATATGTTGCATTAAAAACCTACCAGATTTAAGACGCTTCATGTAAGTAGTTATCATAGCGCTTCACAGAAATCCCCTTTTCCTTCGAGAAACGCGCGTTTGTTGCAGGTTTGAGGCGCATTCAATACCCTACAATACAAATAAAAATACTGAAAATAGTTGCTCTTGTGACATGTAATCTTGCGAGCATGTAATCTACCGAGTGAAAAATGGGCAATATTCACTTTTTAGGACACAACAGCTTCGAAGTGTTATTTATTTTGCACCCACACACACCTTGATGGGGGAAAGACCAGCTGGAGTCGTGTGTGGATCGCGTGACGTCATAATAAATATAGCCAAATAATGCGTTAATCGCAATTTTAACTAAAGGTGTAAATGTTAACGAATTATTATTTATTACTATTAACAACCACCCTAGCCCCACGCCAACTTCAGCATACTTATTACAGGATAAATAACTTATTATGGTTACTAGATAGGCCTGGTCGCCATGGCTGTGTGTCTAGCTCCCTGTTAGATGAAGCGCTGACACCTGGCTCACCTCAGGATAGCTCAGAACAGTGCTGCTTCAGGCTATGGATCAACAACGGCCCCTGTCCCAAATAAATAACCCAGCCAGTGCAGAGCCTTGGCAAGTTTCACTAGCTACAGTATGAGTTTCCAGCATGAGGGAAGACCCTCTCTCTAGGTTGTGGTTCATTTAAATAGGTTTCTAGGATAGTAAAAAATGTGTTGGTGAGGTATAGCAGGAGTATTATGGTGGATCCCAACATTGGGTGTCATACTTGTTTTAGAAGTTTCTTATTGAGTTCTGAGGGATCCAATATAATAATTAAATAAAGATATTTCCATGGTATGCTGACCTTTTCCTCACCATTCCTATGAGCCTTCCAATGAATTACAGCATAGTCAGTGTTGTTAAATTACAGGTCAGTATTTGTTCAAAGTGGTAAAATATGCTTTGAAGATGATGCTATAATGTAATAGCTGCAAATCTAATTATATGCATCTGCATTTATATGTTTGAGATCAATATTATCAGGACACTCAATGAATGAATCGATCAATCAAATCTGCTGAGCAAGCCTTTAATGGTACCGTACAATGCGTCAGTGCATTATAACTGGACAGTAGGCCATTAGAAGCCATAGACACAGACACCACCATTGAACCTGCAAAGAAAATAGGATCTCAAAATGTAGCTGCTATCTGTACCTTGTGTGTTAGTGCACTGTGAAACTGGTACCTGTATAAGCAAAACATTATGCAGTTTTTTGTACAAACCCTCCGAGTGTTAGGACATTGGGAGGAAACGGTTTGAGAATCTACAGTAATAGTTCACTTTCAAAACCAGGAATGAGCACATCCAGGGCTAAAAATATGGTCAGATACACAAGTCACCTTTGAACAGTCATTATCATCAGTGAGAAACATTCAGGAAACATACTCTAGATGCAGGGCTGGACAAAGTCAGGCCCGGGGGCCGGACGCGGCCCTTTGAGACATTCTACCCGGCCCGCCCGGTACACCAAACATTTAAAAAATAATACAAAATAAAATTACTTAACGAGTGCTGCATAATGTTACTTTATTTACTGCTGCATAAAAAAATAGCATAGTTAAAGTGAACTGTTATATTTGATTATGAAAATGGTGCGAATAGCCTATATATGTATAAATATAAAAGTTAACAAAGTTAGCGGTTTTGTTTTTTATTTTAAAATCTTTTAGCTTGTTGGTTAACAAAGTTGTGGCCTGCAAAGTTCTCTGATATTTTCAATGTGGCCCTCAAGTAAAAATAATTTCCCACCCCACACATATAATGTATAATGAATGTCTGTAGGTCTAGACTATATGTGTTGACCACTCGCATACCATTTATGCTGCTCTTCTTGCAAACGCTAAGCCTTGTGGTCTTTTCAGGCTTGAGCCATTATACCAGAGTCAAGTGTCAGAAAAGGGTAGTAGAAAATGAGTCTGTCATTTGATGAAATAAAAGGTTCTCTGTGTTAATACGGTATTGCTTGTGTGTTCAATGGTGAGAAAAGCCCCAAGACAGTGACTGTCTCCCAGACACACTGGAGACAGAGTCCCTGTCAGCTGATTGTGTGTGTGCGTGTGTGCGAGAGAGAGACAGAGAAAACCCCATCAGTACAGCATGTTTATGTACAGTATGTCTATGTTGATTTCATTTACTGTACATGCCATTGCATTTACTCTGTGTTGTCGAGGGTATAGCCATCTAATGTCTACCAGCTGCTGTATCTGACTATGGAGATGCTGTAGTGATGGTCACAGCCTCCCTGATCAAACCTAGATAATGTGCAGCACTGTGACTCTCTCTCTCTCTCTCTCTCTCTCTGCTTCTGTCCCAAGATAAGGAAGAGTAAGTGCCAAGGCATGAATGGCTTTTGAATGAAATAACATTTGGTTTCAGTTTAAACATTACATTAAATCCATGCAGCTCATACTGCAACCAGTTTAGCTGAACTGTGAAAGCAGCATATATTGTATGCTGTCATGTTCTCCTGCCGCATCTAAAGCGATCTATGCTCCCTGCCCTGTCTATTTGCATTATATATGTTGTCCTGTGTCTCCTTGTTGACTGAGTTGTTCTATTCTGTCATGTTTTTTTAAATATTATTTTCTTTATCCTACTAATTCCCTTCCCAACAAGATGAATGTGTCTCTTGCTAGGCCTTGGTTGAAAATAAGACTGTGTTCTCAATTGATTTGCCTAATAAAATAGATCAAATAAAAATATTATAATAATACAGCTGATCTGTGCTCTCACAAAACACAGAGTGGACAGTACCTTGCATTTAATATTTGTCTGTTCTCATTTTCCTAATCACTGAAACTAAAGTCAAATAGTTTCCAACACCAGCAAGGGATGGTTCTACTCAAATTACAAAAAGGAAATATTTTATTCCAGGCTAGCTGCTTTTACCAATAATATGGAGCCCAATGTTAGCACTGGGGTCTTGGCCAATATTACTATAGCTTATGGCTTTAACTACACATGTCCAAAGAAGCGAATGATGGCTAGGAGAGGCTAAATGCTCAAAAAGACCGCAGTGTTATTTCTAACTTAACGCAACCCCAGAGGTAGGTCGCTAACACCAATAATGTTACTGTGGAGTAGGACATCCGTTCTACCTGTAAGATATCTACTAGTCTGTTAACATTGATGAGGATGTCTGGAAAACCTTTCATCCGCTTTGCAACATGCAGGCAGTGTAAAGTGACATATAGTCAAATGGTCCCCCAAAGCTTTAACAATGTTGCTCACTCATGTTCTAAAAATAATCATTTAAGTATGTCTCAAATGTTGGCTTATGGGCCACAAACAAATTAAAGGGGATTCAGGGGAAAAAAACAGGAAAAAAAAAACCACACAAAGCCTCAACAAAGTATCAGTTAGCATAATCACGGTCTATCCCTATGCAAGGCACTTATTTGCGTTCTCTGAGCAAACATTCTACTGGCAGATTTGTTGTTTAAAAAAAAGTTTAACCACTTATTCAACAACACTGATAACATTGCTCAGCCTGTGATTAATGAGCGTAACATGTTAAGTTAAATCCAGCCTGCCATAAAATCAACAAACAATGTTTTTTTACATTTGGGTTGCCACTGTGTAAAATCCATGGATTCCACATTGTTGTTTGACACTAGCGTGGCCCCCGTAAGCACCTGTGAAGAATAGAGAAACAGTACAGTACTTTTTGTAGTTGTGAAGGCATCGGGCAACAAGCGCTTAAGTGCAGTGTAGACAAGGCATTGCTCAGGCCCATAAAGAGAGGCCCAGTGGAGGCACAGATCCGTTTCTACTCTACCCTGCCATTTTCATCCACCACAGAACTCTATTCCTTCTTTGGAATTTCCTCTATCTGGCCCAATGAATGCCCTTGACTTGCAGAAGAGAGAGAGAGAGAGAGAGAGAGAGAGAGAGAGAGAGAGAGAGAGAGAGAGAGAGAGAGGGAGAGAGAGAGTAAGAGAGAGAGAGAGAGAGAGAGAGAGACATGGTAGTAGA
Organism: Forbesichthys papilliferus; assembly: GCA_025399855.1. Taxonomy (NCBI): domain Eukaryota; kingdom Metazoa; phylum Chordata; class Actinopteri; order Percopsiformes; family Amblyopsidae; genus Forbesichthys; species Forbesichthys papilliferus. The sequence goes on along the minus strand of JAODOY010033219.1, from coordinate 12,852 downwards.
AGTGTATGCTGCTGTATTACTAAAACCACAATTAGTCAAATCTAAGATCACATTTCAGTTTGTTCCCCACCTCTGCACTGGCTGACCTTATCCTATGCTTACTGTAGCTACTGTACCCATGCTCTGTCAAGGCTGTAATACTGAATGCCTGCATACTGGATCCTGCTGTGGTTCACATTGGCCTGGTCATGGCTGTGTGTGTGTGTGTGTGTGTTTGCAGAGGGGGTGGGGTTATACAACATGAGGCCATGACCGAGGTCACTAGCCTCTAGGTTGGGAAATCCCAACCTAGCACACACACACACACACACACACACACACACACACTCTCGGCAACGAAACGCTTGGTTTAACGATTGGTTTACAACAATGTCGATAAGGGATCTACAGGCACGTACAGCCGCATGACTCGCATTCTCTTCACGGTGCTGAGCACGTACAATAAGCCCGGTGTCCACGTGCCGCGCAGAGCCATGCGTCATACAATAGCACTGGCGGCAGAAAGCTAATAAACACACACACATAGAACTATATAAGACACACGCACACGCAAAGTGGGGCGTTAGCAAGGCCTGCTCAACTGACAATCACAACAGTGGCCTCGCAACGCTCGCAACTCACTGGGTTTTAAGGGGAAGAGTCTGAACGCACTTCTCAAGCCCCGCCCCCACGCATTCTGTCGCGAATGACTTGTACACGTCATTTTCAACAATGAGAGAGAGAGAGAGAGAGAGAGAGAGAGACCTAGAGGGCGTGTGTGCTCAACAGGTACTGCACATGCCGCAAGCTAGCAAGCTAGCCGCGCGTGTTGACAGAGCTGAGCGCGGATGCCTTCCTGACAGCTGTGCGTATGGGAGAGACAGAGCCATACAGACAGACAGACAGACAGGAGGTGGAGGTGTCAGTCTGTCACGACTTCCCCCCTCATCCCCGGGGGACTTGGGGAGAACAGACAAGCTGCTGAGTGAGGGAAGCAGGGCGGGGTTGACTGGGGGAGGGGGGGGGAGCCCGGAGAAAGGTAGACCCTGAAAGAAGAAGAAGCAGATGGAGGATTGAGGGAGGGGTGGGGGGGGGTGGAGGGGGGTGGAGGGGGGTGGCTGCCAGGTGTTCCTCTTGCAGCCGTCTGGTCAGTTGCTCACACACACACACACAAACAGTCTATGAATTCCTAAAGTTTATAATCAAATGCACATTGTATATCCCCCCCCCCAACACACACACACACACACACACGCATACGGTATACGTGTACACGCCCCAAACGCCACACACACACACACACATACACACTCACTGTATGTGAACACACACAAACATAAAACATACTCCCACAAAGCACAACGGCACAACGCCAGCGTGCGTCTGGGGCGAGCTACACAAACGACGACACGTCTCGCACGCACACACACACACACACGGAGCGCTCTCATCGCGCGTCAACAAGTCTCCGTGGGCCGCCACGAGCCGGGCTAGCCCTCCACCTCGTCGTCACAGCGGGGTGAGCGGGCCGCTGCGCTCCACGCAGGCAGGAGATGAGGAGAAAAGAAGAAAACGGACTAACCTTCAAAGTCTGATATGATTCCTTCCAAGTGTGCGTTGACAGTGGAATCAGACATTTCAGCCTGCGACTGCTGTGTGTTTGTGTGCGCTAGTGCGGTGTGCACACGCACGTGTGTGTGTGTGTGTGAGAGAGAAATCCCTTTTCCCCAGCAAGTAAAAAGTCTCGCTAAGACGCAGTCCCGCTTTAAACAAATCCCAAATTAGGAGCCCGTGCAAGGAGCAGGGGAGGGGAAGGAGAGGGAGAGAACTAGGGTGAGGAAGGGGGGAGGGGGGGAGAGAACAAGAGTAGCAGTTCGCTGATTCAAGCCCTCTCTCTCTCTCTCTCTCACCTCCTTTTTTCTCCCTCTCTTGTGGTTTCCTCCTCCTCCACATCCAGGGTTTGGAATGAGCTAGAGAGGACAGACCCCACCTCCCTCTGCACAATCCAGACACCCCTCCACCCTGGCTACAGCCTTCTCTCTCTCTCTCTCTTTCTCTCTCTCTCTCTCTTGGTCGCTTTGCCTCTGTGAAGCAGAGGTGTTGTTCGCTAGCTTGGTGCAAGTCTTGCTAAGGCACATGGTTAGCTTACACTTCCAGTAGCTGTTGAAACTATCAGGGAGTTCCTGCCGATGACTCAAGGCTAGCTTAATGATAATATCTATTCCTTGTGAGCTTGTGAGTTTGCGTTGAGTCTCCAGAATGGCTCAATCCAAGGCTTGTTAAGTGTCCAATATCTGATTTGAAACTAAATGGATTGACGGATAAACACATTCCGAGCAGAGAAAGGCTCATATCATGGACTAATATGGTCCGCACAGCGCCACGCTTGGCACTGTGTGATAAATACAGCCAGTGGGTCTGCGTGCAGACATCAAGAAATAGGAAGCCTAATGACTTAATGACCATGTGAAGGAGCCTGTGTTTGTGTGAGTGTGATGCAGGGCTGAAGAGAGCTAGTCAATGTGTATATCACAGGGGAACCGTCAAGGTATTCAGTGAAGGCCCAACATAATATATATTTTATTGATTTATAAACTAAACAATAAAATAATTTTGATTCTGTTACAGTATAACATTAGTAAGCAGCACACTATTCTGACTCTTAAACAGTGTTTTTTACACGCTACATTGCATGAAAGCAAAAAGGGGAAAATTAACCAATCACATGTTTTCTTGTGATAGTTGCTAGGCAGAATAGTCAGATTTTCTTTACAACTGTGGCAAGGTGTGGGTCCATCAATTAGCACATTGATTGCCTCATGCCAGTATCTTCCACAGTCAAGTGAATGTGGCCGTTGTTGCGGACCTGGGAAAACAATGACCGGAGGCGGACACACGCTGGCAAAAAAGTCCATCCTTAAGCACGATATTTTACCCTTGCTGTAATATAGGCAATCGTACTCTGGATTAAAAAGACATGTCTACTAAATGATGAAATCTGTGTTGGGATAACCACATTTTCCAAATTGAATACCAGAACCCAGAGTTTCTTGTTCCCTGGTGGGGTTGAAGGGAACCATGTGAAATATTTGTGTGAACTTTGAAACGGTGTGGGAGACCTCTGCAAATACATTTCTGGAAATATAGGAGGTGTTTGTCAGATAACCGCTTTGGAAATGGAATAACATACTCAAAATTGTTCTATGTAAAAGAGAATTTAAACTCATGATATTTATCGGTACTCTCTTCAAATGATTATAGAGCCCCCATATATATGGTCTGGATTTTGCATTCCCAGGCAGACTGCCATCGGTTAAAGTCATAGTGTTAGGTGCTCCCCCTGCTGGTGTTTTGTGTTCATTACAGGTGTTCCTAATGTTAGGATGGTTGTGATCCTTCATGTAAAAGACTTGGCTGCACCAGATAAGGGCTCTCTCTTCACACACACACGCACACACACACACACGTGTGCACACGTTGCTGATGCGTGCGAGATCAGCATATTTCTACTTTGTATGAAACAGCAATAATTTCTGTTGTTTTGTGTTCAGATGGTGGATCCAGACACTTGTTTTTGTTAGTTTGGGTATTTTAGGCGACATCTCTGGGTCCAACGGTCCACAATGTGCTTGGGCTCTGAGGTTGTCCCTTCCTTATTGTAATTTTGTCTGGCTGCCCTTTTTTGTTGAGTTGGTTTAAATGAATGTTTGTTTGTTTTGTACATATATTTATTTGGCCTTATCTTGGCTTGGCTTCACTGTGTTATGGTAAACATCTAGATGTGGTAAACCATTGTGGCCGTAACAGCCTACCTGTATGTGTCCTTGAGAAAGATGGCTTAAAGATGCCCCTATCTGCTCCTTGAAATACTTGTCATAATGTTAATTTATTGCTCTTTGCCTCTTTGGAAATTACCTTATTGTAATTCCAGAGTGACCCTTTAAAAATGAGTTCTATTTATACTATTTGTTATTATTTAAATATACTTAACATTTTGTATCACTTTAATACTATTGATTCCCAGAGAAAATTGCTCCTGGTGTTGTTTAATCTACGTGCACACACTCTGATACGTGTTAATTCAGTGCTGACACATCAGCGATATGTTATGTCCTCCAGCAGGGGTCAGTGTTGTATGAATAAATACTGTATTTAAGTTGCCTCTGGTGGCCAGCAATGGCAGGGCCGATGGTGCTGCCATCCTCTAGTAATGTGATTTGGATAACAGATACGGGGAAGGAGAGGAGAGACCGGTGGGGAAGAATCTTGTGCTGGAGATTCTAGGGTGGGGCTGAGACACACCCCCTCAACCCAGACCTGCTTTCTTCCCACCACGTACATCTGACATTCCTCCTCCTTCACCCCCTGGCACCCACACACCATAGATACCACCCATGAGCACAACACGCACACAAACAAATATATACTGCATGCACACACACACACACACACACACACACACACACACACGCGCGCACACACACACACACACACACACACACACGAGACGCTGCCACACATATGCTCAAGACCACCACACACACACACACACACAATGGAAATACAGACGCCCACACACACACTTCCTCTAAACGAATACGCTTCCATGTCACAGCATGCCCAGCAACCTCTAATCCAATCTCCTATAACAACTGTCACACTGGCAGAGGACTGGAAGAGTTCCCCTACTAATATGTACAAGAGCTCCATTCATATCATCCTGCCGGAACATTCACTATATACATATATTTATGCATCTTGCACATAGCGTTAGCAAAACAGCTGCAGCCTCTTATATTAACAGAACATTCAATAGAGACATGAGCCACAGCTAGATAATGCCTTGGACTTAAGCTCAAGGATATATTTGGTGTTGGTGTGTTATTTTGTATTAACGCTGATGGCTCAAATGTGTGAATTGCCGTGGCGGTGCTTTTGGTTTTTTTTGTTGTGAATATAAAACTGTTTATAGCAGCGCCACATGTATCTGTAAACAATTTATTCTCGTCCTTGCACCCAAAGCATGGGGGGAGGGGGGGATTCACTGCTAAACAACATCACATTTTCCTTTTGGCAGAAAGTGATGAGTCACAAGATAGGGCCTGTGCCTGCTTCAGATTTTCTCGAAGAAAAGAGATATTATTCAGAGTTCATCATAAGATTATATCTATGAAACCAATGCGATTTGTCTTGGCCGATTAACAAACATCTACGCCAGGGATCATTAAAACCTTATTTTATCTTAATTCTTAATATTAACTTGCTGATATTGTTGATCAAAAGGCATTCTTTAGGCTGCATTTAGCGCTTGCCTTACATTCACCTATGGTGGTGTCAGCCATGCAAGGTTCTACCTGACCAACCACCAGGAGCATGAGGGTTCCAGTAGGTGTCTTCAACATTTTTAACTTAGAGTTAGCAGGGTTTGATCCAGCATCTTCGATCCACGATCCATCACCTGTCACAGTGCACTACCCACTGCTCCACTGTTGCCCATGTCAAAATCAGCAGAAATCTCCTCCTAGTTTGCTATCTTACCGCTCTTGGTGCGTGCTAAAAAAAACAATCCAGTACTTCTACACAGCCCTGACTCTGTAAATAGGAACACAAACAAAGTAATGCAGGCCGCACACTACAACAACAACAACAAATCCAACCTTGGCAATGTGTTTCTAATGTGTGGGGCGGAGCTACTGAGGAAGCACCCTATGGCATAGAGCATAACAGTGTTGTTCCAGAAGTAAATGTCCCATTCATTTTCTCCATTGACTTTTCGGAAAATCCTTCGATAAAAAATTCTAAACTTGGAACCAAGCCAAAAAGCTAAGAGGTTGTGAATCAATGGTATATGCTCAGGTAGAAGCCACAAGTTCGTATGATATCAAACTTGTTTTAAGATAAACATGATATATTCGTAATATAGCAACGTCTCTGATTGGTGGAACTGGCTATCCTTGTGTTAGCATCCTAATCTCGCAAGCTTGCTTTAGCACTTCGTAGCTGTTCGGAACACGGAGAAGATCCATGCTCTTTTTTACCATTGAAATGTTTCAAAAGTCAAAGTCATATAGGCTTGTTAGAAGTATAAATAATATGAAAACTATTGTATTATACTATTATAATGGTATAAAATACATAATCTGATAACTAGTTAAGAAGAACCAGTGAAGAATATGCAATGTTTTTTGCTCCAAATCAATTTGTTTATGGTCACGATCACTCTCTGGATGGCTTGCTTCCAGGCTTAAAACTCTTTAATAAGGATTTTACAAAATGTCAATGGAGAAAATGAATGAGAATGATCCTTCTGGCACCAGAGCCCCCAAAAAAGTGGGCGGTCAATGTTACGTTCTGCGGAAGGGACAGGTGGTTTTCATTTGAACAAGTTCATCAACATCATCAAGCTATCTCCACAATTACTTACAACCTAAAGGTATAGTCAGCTAAATACACTTTTTGTCAAATTTGACAAATATCTCCTCGCATTTTGCGAAAAATATAATAATACAATACTTCTACACAGCCCTGGCTCGGTAAACAGTAACATAAACAAAGTGGCCAACACCACATGTATCAACAAAGCCGTAGTACTACGCTTTGCTTCACAATGCATTTCGATCTGTGATACGCGGGGGACCGCGGAGCGATACTGTTGAGATTTCAGCTGGAAGTTAGCCAGAAGAACTGACCGTGCCTTTAATTCCAGCATGGACACGGTAATGGAGGAAAGCCTGCCGCAGCTTAGCAGCTGCATGCCTTCAGCTGGCGTTAAGAGTGTATGTGGAGCAAAGTGGAAGTGAGAGAGAGTATTAGACGAGGCAGCTGCCAGGCCCTGCCCTGCCCTGCCATGCCCGGGAGCTGAGGAGTGTGAGGGCGAGTGGGTGGATAAATGCTCGGAGACAGGGATCCTGTGAACGGATGCCAGGCGGGCAGTGACTGTTGCCAAGGCAGCAACAGGTTGTGAAGGTCAGTAATTAAACGGCAACACGCACGCATACGCGCACACAAGTACCCACACATGCACAACAGCACATGCACACACACACACACACACAGTTAGCACAATGGCCTGTTTCTCCCCTCTCTTAAGGTCAGGCTTGAGTTGTACGCTGGTGCGGGCTGGCAGTATTCCCCTCATGCTGAAACAGCGGGCCAAGAGAGTGTTTAGGGTGGCAACAGAGTCAACACCCGCTATGAGCCTGCAGGGATGCACCTCGACACGTTTGTTAGTTCTTATGACGCCGTTCAAGGAGGCTTATTCTGTACAGATGTTTACTGTGCACATGTATCTAGCTACACATCTGTACTGATATGTATTTGTGTGGCCTCGTGTGTGTGTGTGTGTGTTGTTCGATGACGTCTCTCATTCATCGTGGTTTCGTTGCTATCTTTAGTTTTACACACGCACACACACGCACCTCGCACACACCTCGCACACACGCATACCCACACACACACACAAAGTAATTAAAGGAGGCACAGATGTTTACTATAAACATGAGATCTACATGTGCACATAGGCATATCTCTCTACATATCTGTCTGTGTAGATAGATATCTGTATGGCCTTATTTGTGTATGGTTGGATGACGTCTCCCATTCATCATGTTTCATGTCATTAGCTTTACACATAATACAGAAACACACATACAGTACAAAAGCAAAGTGCTCTAAGCAAATGTGTCAAGCTTCTGTCAGGTTCAGTGCGCCGAAAGTTTTGTTTGACTAAAATAAACAAAATCTGACTCCATATTTCCAGGGCCGGCCAAAGAGGAAGTGACACTTCCTGGTGAGTTCCATACTGGCTCAAGAAGAGCTGTTTGACACGCACGTACACAGGCACACGTGCAATCCATACATACGTACACACTGTAGATTAGCACGTTACCAAGGAGGATGTATTTGCAATACAAGCACACATGCCTTTACATCTGCATATGCACACACTATTATAGCAGCATGCAAGAAAATCACATCTCCACGTCTCTCTCTTTCCTTCTCACCTGAAGCAGGTTTGGTGTGTGTACCGCAAGTCTGTGTGTCTCTAATTTACAGTATTTGTGTTTGTGTGTGTGTGTGTGTGTGTGTGTATTTCTAGAGCTGACCTCTTAGCAACCACAGTTTTGTTTACATGCAGTGCCACAATAAGCAGATCTACCTGGCCTGAGTCTTAAAATAGGGAGAGAGAGAGAGAGAGAGAGAGAGAGAGAGAGAAAGAGAATGCATTTATACTGGGGAGACCCCCAAACTGTTGTTTAACAATGGCACTATTTTTCCTTCTTCTGTGTGTGTGTGTGTGTGTCTGGTAAGAATGGGAGAGAATGAGAGGGAGAAATAAAAGCAGACTAGCATTAGCATGACTAATGGCATCAGCAGCTCTGGTAATGTAAAGAGCAAGAGGCTGGGCTTTACCGCGCTACGGCAACAGCACAGAGCGAATGGGGGAGCAAGACGGCTCCACTGGGGAACGCTGTTGTGTTTCTGTAACTGTTATGTATCTACAGACTGAGCGTGTGTGCTCTTTTTCAGCAATAGCCTGTAAGACACACTGGCACAGCCAGAACCATTCAACATCTGGGAGCTCCTGTTACAACCACTGGGATGCTTACGATACTGAGCGTACTGCGTAACATTTGTTCATGTGCACGCCTTTGTCTGATCACGTGCCTGGAATTAGCAACTGATGATGCAGCTTTGGCAAGATGTAGTTCCTGCATTTAGAGGCCAAACTAGCTTAGCACATACTGTATATCCCGTAATATGTTCACACACTACCTTGCAGGAAATAGCCTTCTCTTTATAAATTCCATTATGTCTTTAGCCTAATACACTACAATGCCTAACATGTTCAGAGGTGTATTCAAACAAAGAAAACATTAATGTCTTTTCTAGCAAGCTCAAACACATGCACACACCCATATGTGAGGTTTGTATTGTGCAATGAACGTTACCAAACAACACAGTGTAGTGAATGCATGTGTTGGTACAGTGGCTCTATGGAGTAGGCTGGAGTGACAGCTGTCTTTACATGAATGTTGAACGGCAGCACGCGGCTCGACTCCATCGGCTTTACGTTTAATCAAACTTGATGGAGGCATCAAAGCAACCACTGCGCGCGCACACACACACACACACACACACACACACTGAAATTCTCTCTCCGCCATCACCTTTGCACCTTTGTCTGCTTTTGTAATGAAGTTCGTGCGTGTGTGCATGCATGTGTACGTGCGTGTGTGTGCGCATGTGTGCTGCTTGCTCACACATGGAGATGGAATGACTGGATAAATACAGAGAGCAGCTGTCCTCCCCATCAGGGATGGCCCTCAATAGACCTCTCTCTCTCTCTCTCTCTCTCTCTCTCTCTCTCTCTCTCTCTCTCTCTCTCTCTCTCTCTCTCTCTCTCTCTCTCCGCTGCTGCACACGCCAGCCAGGCCCGTGTTGTAGTCACCAACCTCAAGGCCCACACAGCACACACACGCATATTGTTCTGCTCAGTACATCTCCATGGCAACCCACCCAAAACACCAATTGCATCCAACCAGGAAGGAGCACGGCCCCTGGATAGTAAAAGAGGTGAAATGAAGTCAAGAGAAAATAATAAACCAGTAAGGATATCTGAAGCAGCCTCCTGGATATCTGCCTTGTAACGGGCACAGCTGAGAGCACATTGAGTTGTTATTTGCTAGCTAGCAACATGTGCACTATTCTCCAACTCAGGTGAAAAGGCAAATTACGTTACTTTTTGCGGTCTTCTGACCAGCGTTCTTGTGTCCACATAGAGAGCAAGGCTGGTGGACTTGTGTTCCTATATAGCCTCGGCTGTTCCATTAGTCATAGGGCTAAGAGTTCAGTGGTTGAAAATCGTCCCCATCATAATCTGACCCTATTGTGACTTGAATGAATCAGATGCATCAGCTGTTCTGAGAGCCACACCAAAACCCCTGCAGCTGTGTCTTTGAATGACCCCCTTTAACACGATGACTGTGTGCTGGTCTTCTTGTCTTTTGCCTGAGCTGTCATCTTGGCCAGATCTCCCATGTACTATCCTGTTATTTTATATGAGCCATGGGCTATGACACTGCATGGGATTACGATGTATTTCCATTGTGATGCAGCCACATTACGGAAGACCCACTTTAAGAAAGAAGATGTTATACTTGGTCACCCTCACTGTGAAGCTGTGAACCACTTCTTTTGCCTGGCCATGTCTAAGTACGTTTCTATTCGCTCCCTTGGCAGTTTTGTAGAGAATCTCCAAAATGTCTGTATAGTTTCTCACAAAACGTTTTTTAAGCGCAAAGAATATATTGAAACATTACACAGTAATGTTCGCCTTGAATACAACTCACTGCTGCGCCCGTCATTCAGTAACAAATGTTGTGTAATAGCTTATCTAAATACCGGAAATACGTTTAAAACTGTATTCCATTAATAGAATAGATAGAATATTACGGTACTCTATTATTGAAATTAGTTTTATCACGATATATATTGATATAGAGTAATTGTCCAGCCCAGTATCTACAGTATCCTGTATATTTCACATATTGTGCTGGTCGTGGTCCAGTGCAAGCTGTGCAAACAGGCATGTCCACAATAACTTATATTAACACATGAATACACACATAAACACACATACACACACATGCACTCACAGGCATATTATACGTGCTACATAAACACACAAATCAAGCATATGTACGCAGACACTCAAACACACACACACACACACAAAGTATGTCCTGCTGAACTCATTACATCTCCCTCAAGGAAGCACCTGGAAACTAGGACCTAGCTGAAAGAGAAAGAGAGAAAGATAGAGAGATATATAGAGAGAGATAGATGGAGATAGATAGAGATAGAGATAGAACAGTACAGGCACGGTCAATGTCCTCACCTACAGTACATACATTTCACACACCATGTAGGTGCCACAAGCTGCACTGGGTAGAACATGTGACACACACACACACACACACAGTCAGTGGTGATGCAGCTATTGCACAGCTTCGTTAATTGGTGTTTTTCCACAAACACTACTAAAAACATTGTATATGAGGCAAGCCTGGCACCTCACACACACGCATGCATGCACTCACACACAGTATAACACACAGTAAGCCCTCCACTCAGCTAGCTTCGCACACTCATAGCCTATACATAGCATCACCTAGCTAGCGTAGCAGCATTTACAAACATAGCCTAAACATAGCATCACCTAGCTAGCGTAGCAGCATTTACAAACATAGCCTATACATAGCATCACCTAGCTAGCGTAGCAGCATTTACAAACATAGCCTATACATAGCATCACCTAGCTAGCGTAGCAGCAGGGGCAAGTGGTGAAGGGCAGACGTGGGAAATATTATCTGGGAAGTTGGCCGTGCTGTTGGGAGGAAGGTGTGTGTGTGTGTGTGTGTGTGTGTGTGTGTGTGTGTGCGCGTGTGTGCGTGTGTGCGTGCGTACGTGTGTGTGTGTGTGGGTGGGGAAGCCGTGCTATCTGTGTCTGAGCACTGACTGGCTGATGGTCCGACTGGGATTATAGCCCCAGGGGACAACGGCAACACTGTTCAAACACAGCTCCTTCCTGTTTTCACAGCACACCAGGGACAGAGACACACACACACATACACACACGCACAGAGACACACACACACACACACACACACACACACACACACACACACACACAGCATACTGTAAAGACACAGAGAGAGAGAGATCGAGCAAGAGAGCAAAACAGAGAGAGAGAGAAAGAGAGGGAGAGAGATATAGAGCAAGAGAGCAAAACAGAGACAGAGAGCGAGAGAGAGAGAGTGAGAGAGAGAGGGAGAGAGAGAGTGTGAGAGAGAGAGGGAGAGAGTGAGAGAGAGAGAGAGACTTTGGTGCGGCAGTGGAGCGTCAAAGAGGCACTACGTCACTCCACCAAATCGTCCTTCAGAAGAAAAGTATTTTTAATCGCGGCCGTGCCCTCGTGTAGCGTAATGCGCACGACGCATGCTGGGCAGATGGACAGAGACAAAGGCTTGCATGGCCGTCAGACCGTCAGAAAGAACAGAGAAGTTATAAAGTCAGAAGTAACAGAGAAGGGGAGGGGAGTGGGGAAGCGGAGAGATGGGGAAAGGGGGGGGGGGGGCTCATTGACTCAATACCACGCAGACAAAAAGCGCCTTATAGCTGGACGTCCAAGGGGCAGAGTAATAGCCAACAAACGCCTCACAGCAGATCTACCCAAAGTACACAGCAAACCTGGAGCTCTAACCCGGGAGAGAAAAGCCCATCCAGTCAGCAAACAGGACATGAGAGAGTGGAAAATACCACTGAATAAGAGAGGAAGATAGAAGAGCTCGGTGTGGTGAGCTCTGAGAACTTTTTATTTTCTCTCTCTCTACAAACCCCCCTCCCCAAATCCCTCTGATCCCACTAGTTTGCAGTTCTTACCTGAGAATTTGTCCCCCTCCATAGTGAGATAGCTCCCTCCACAGCCACATGTAGCGTCTACGTTTTCTCTCTCTCTCTCTCTCGCTCGCTCGCTCGCTCACACACACGTTTTTTTTTTGGGGACTTCCCCTTTCTCCTTTTCCTCCCTCCCTCCCTGCCTCTATCCTCCTTTCTTTTTCTTTTGGGTTCACTATTCACCTCTCTCTCCCCCTTCCTCTCTCTCTCTCTACCTCTCTCCTCTTTTCTCTCTCTCTCTCTCCCTCTCTCCCCTTTTCTCTCTCTCTCTCTCTCCCTCTCTCCCCTTTTCTCTCTCTCTCTCTCTCTCTCTCTCTCTCTGATTCGATTCCTTTGGTCTGCTGTGCTAATGAAAGCAGAGTTACGACATTCCCATGTGCTGATCATATGTTGCAAGCCCCCCCTCTCTCCCTC
>JAODOY010033208.1:0-21751 GCA_025399855.1 Forbesichthys papilliferus | reverse complement strand
ATATATTTTTTTTTTGGATGGGGGGTGAACTAACCATTCCCCCCCATTCCCCACATAACCAGTTTTGCTTTGCTTTCCAATTTCTCTCTCCCCAGCAGTTTTGTTTTGCACATTGTAGCCTCGTCCATCTTTTCCTCCCTTGGGCTTTCTGTCTTTGTCCCCCGTCCTCTCCAGGGCCTCATGTTCTCTGACCGCGCACGTCTCTCTTCTCTTTCCCTGCTCTGGCTGACCAATAGCACGTCTCTCTTCAGTCAGGATCAGCGACTGCAAGCGTTGCTGCATCTACAGTACGTTTGTCTACATTTAAGTTCAATGTCTTGCTCAAGGGAATAAAAAAAAACGTCCCAGGGTCCCGCCGTCCCGGATCCATAGCTCCAACACATATCTCCTGTATCTCCCCACTAAGCATGTCAGCCGCCCCACCCCATTACCATCCCCGATCGCCCACCTTCAACAGCTTGTCCTTCTTGCGCCTCCACTCCTCCCACTCATTGACGATGCGTCCCCACAAGATCCAGGTGTCCTCCTCCAAGTGGGAGAGGTTTGAGGAGGCGGAGGAGCTGGACACCATGGAGGAGCCGCTGTTGCGTCGAGAGCCGCTCATGGAGCGCATGGACTTGGAGTCGGCCTCCAGCAGCCTGGAGGAAAACCAAGGTTAGCCATCTAGGGACGGACCAGAGTACGCTGGTCTGACTAAAGCTCTATGTAGAATCGTGAGCACAAGCCCGCAAACAGGCCTTGACTGCTAGCTTGGATAACGTAACAGGTCACGTGAGTTTTGTTTCATGTTGTTTCATGTCCGTGCCTACCCCCCCACCAAACCACCAAAAAAAAGCTTTGTCCATTCGTTATTTATTACTACTGAAGCTTCGAAGCTAACAAAAATGGTATTTGGGCCAGACCAATAGCCATGTTGTTGTCATTAATAAGGGCTAAAGTAAGCTTTCAATATAACCTATACAGTCTACAGTACAGACACTCCTTCAATGTGCCATAGCGTCAACACAAAGAAACACCAACAGCCTAACAAAATCTCTGCTAACAGTTATTTAATAATAAAAAATGCATTGAAAAAATGTCTACAGGTCCTAAAGGGACTGTGGCATTCTAGAACTTGTCACTGAATGCTGTGTGGACTGTGGATTAACTGAGGAGGCATTGACTGAACGAGACATGCCCATGGGCCTGACCTGATAAGGCTGTTAGAATACTATTAATAATACACATTGTTGCACAAGGAAGTACTGGTAGGGAACTAATTCTAGCATCTGTGGTTCAAAAGAGCCTGTTGTCCTCTGGGCTCTTCTTACATAAACAATGTTATTGATCTGTTGTTTGTTTTTATTAAGTTTATTCATTTTCTGCAAGAATAATAACTATATAAGCATTAAATGAAAGGGGGTTGTTTCTTTGTGCCCACTGGCAATCCAATGCTTGTTATTGTTTGGATTTAAAAAATTGAATTAAATGTTATGCTTGCCAAATAACAGATCTATTCAGAAGTATCTCTGAATACTGATACTGTTGCTATGAAAATAGAGCAGGCTTTTTGAAGAATAGAAACATTACATCAAACATAATTTCCATAATTTATCTATACGAGTGTGTTACATTTAATATGACTAAGTCTAGTGACATGAGCCTTGGGGCACTCCTTTGAACAACAGTGGAGCTATTATAAGCATAATAGAAATATTACAGAAGCAACTACTGATAGTAGAAACTATTAGTAGAGCTGTTTTACTGCTAGATATTATGTAGTTAATATAAAATTGAAATTTAGATTTACAGGGCTATATCATGTTTTTTAAGTATATATATATATAAATAAATAAATAAATAAATAAATAAATAAATAAAAGAAAAATTGTAAACCTATTTTAACTTGTATACAAAGTGAAGGATCAAGTCACTTTCTTAAGATAGAGATATCTAATTAATATATTGGCTCACTACATCTATGGTTTACAGTCTGTATAGCATAACATTGTTAAACAGTTACGTTGCACCATGTAATGCTTCATCAAATGTTTGTCAAACGCTTGTTAAAGCATGTTCTTCACAGCAGTGGATACATTTATTTGTTTGTTCTGTTATTATAAGGGAAACTGTTGTGTGATTGAAGTACCGCGGACACACATTAGCAGTCCAATGTGTACTGTCCTTGTACGTCACAGTCTAGCCCACAGGCTACGAGACAGGGCATTTGCTGCGTTCTTAGCAAGTATCTAACGCCCTGACCTACAAACCTGTTTAGTTTTAGGAAGACGGAATACACCATGGTGCAAATATAAGTCAGGCATATTTGTGTGTTTCTGGGTCAAAATTATGTTTACATTTGATGAAGTTGCACCTTACGTCTTTATAATGGAATAGATAACAATAAAGCATCTAATTGGCTCCTCCCACAATTTCAATGGGTACATTGTTTTCAAGCTCAAGGGCACCATATCTGATAGCACTTCTCAGAATACAATGAAAACTATTTCCACATCCATATACAGTATTTAAACAAACACTCATTTCAATAAGAGGAACTGTTCAGTGAGTAGGGTAATCTGCAGGGATTTTACTAATGCAGTTTATGTACTCCAAAATGTATTCAATGCATGAGGTTAGGTCAATGGATGCGAAGGTCAATGGTTGCTATGTAGCCATTACAAACATGATCAATTTAAAGAAATTACACTGGACCTCATTTATCAAACACTATGTTATAATTCACTAATAGAGGTGATATTTGTCAATTTTCTGGGTCCCGACCCCCAGTTTGAGAGCCACTGCCCTAGAGCACCCCGACATCTGGGTCTCACCTGTTCTGCTCCTCCAGCTTGGCCAACAGCTCTAGCTCATCGGGACTCAGGTTCTCAGAGTCGGCTGGCGAGGCTGCAGTCGCAGACAGCAGTGTATCATGGGAAGACGAGTCCGGACTGAGCACCGGACTTCCTGTAGACAGCGGGTCAGTGTCGAGGGCCGGGGGCGACGAGGGCCGGTCCACATGTGGCGGAGGCCCACTTGAGCCTCCTCTCTCTGGGCTACCGCTGGGGGTAGACATGGCGGTGAGAGCTGCTGGGGGTGTACAGCTACAGCACAGGGGTGAGGGGCTTCTAACCACGCCTGATTGGCTACCTGGCTGGCCTTGAAGCCAAAGGGATCAGAGTTCCTCCAACCTGCCATGAAGACAGAGAACACTGATGGGGAACTTCATTAAACGTTTCAAAACATTATTATTGAATAAACCAACAATGCTTGGTCAATGAACTGCTGGAGCAGAAATAATGTGTCGTAACACGTAATAAGTTGTAACACGGGCCATACACAGTGCAATGGCGACCTCCTCCCTCCAATAACATGAGGGTGTGGCCCTGAGTCCTAATGAAGGCATTCTCCACAACAAACAAACTGAAGCATGGCAACCCATATGAACAAAGCACCATTTCACGTCTCAAAATGCAACAATGACCACAGGGAGGCAAGATGACTCATTTTATGGAAAGAGAGCACATCAAATGATTCAATTAGCATATGTTTACTATGACTAAGCTTATACAGTAGATAAACTGGTTACAAGTGAAACATTGTAACCAGATTGAGTTGTTCCGCTGAAGTTAAAGAGGAACGTGTTTGGACATTTTTCCTACACCATTTCAAAAGCAGAAGTCAAAAAGGGGAATATTGGGACAGTGAAGGTACCGCATTATATTGCAATGAATTAACCTGGGTGGATAGTTTTAAAAAGAGGTTGTAATGTGATTGTTTGTCCGCATTAGAACTGTATTGTTGTGATGAGAGTTGTTGTTCGCAACCTCTAGGGTCACAACTGCGGTGTGTGCACAGTGGCACTACGGCACAATATATGTGCAGCATTACCAGCTAACGTTAGTCAGCAAGCTAGGCCTTAATCCCCAGACACACTGCAAGTGACTAGCAGCGACGAGAGATAATTGAAAGTCAATGACATTCAACAACTTGAAGCGACGACGGGCGACTTAACGGTCGGGGACACAAAGTGGCCGGGTACCGAGTTAAACTAATAAGTTTAAAAAAAGGATAAGCTAAGGAGCTAAGGATACTGTTGACTGGCAGATTTACAGATTGACTGAAACATTTAGAGTAGGAAAAATACAAGAGGGATACCTAACCAAAGCGTGAAATGTAATAGTGAAGCACCGGGCGATGAGCGGTTCGCTTGCAGTGTGTGTGTTTGGTCCCTATAAATATTGGGAAGGCTAGAACAAAATACATATCCTGACAGAATGTCATGCTGTGTACCAAGGCTAGTTCAACCCTGCAGGCTATTTAGCACACACAAATACAACTACATTCTCGCTCTCTACTGCAGATACTGTAGCAACAAAAGATATGATGCGTGGAAAGAGTCAGAAGCTACACTTCTCCTCTGTAATAGGGAATGACGGTGAGCTACAGTCCAGTGTTGTACCTCTGCTTCTCTGCATAATGCATGGTGACTGATACTGAGAGTGCCTTGTGGACACAAACACAGCTCGCAGAAAGGGGTGGTGGGTGTGTGTGTGTGTGTGTGTGTGTGTGTGTGGGGGGGGGGTTATAATGCTGCAAAACACAAAACATCATAATAATAGTGCGTGGACAGATGTTTAAAAAAAGATCCCTATTGTCAGAGCAGCCCTACAAAGGCCTCTCAGCCTTTAATAACCACATGAGTTAGTCTAGTTATATGAGCAACATAAACAATAGCTGCCTGATGCTGTCATCCACCACATAACAAGAAGGCCAAATATATCCCGCAGGGGAGGAGGGGAGGGGTCATGAGAAAAGGAGAGGAGCGTTAAAAACAGTCTGAAGGGAGAGAACACCGCATTTGGGAAGAGAGACAAGAGCGGCATTCATGCTCTGTATCCAGTCCAATCAGAAGAGCCATTAGACAGGCCTGAGAGACCCACCACATTTACAGAATGGCGCGGTCAAAAGGCCAATCTCAACTGTCACGATGCAGCCCTGATGGCATTTCAAAGACAACACCCAAACAATGATTCTCCAACAAGCAGGAGACATGGTCGAGCTAATTTGATCGTCGTGTTTTTGGGTTTGCAAATGGAGTGGATACTACACTAGTGTCTCAGTCACATATATTGATAACAACAACGGAGAAAAAAAAGCAGTTGACAGTGTCACAAGATGAAGAACTAGTCTGTTACAACCTTTAATCAGAGTCCAATGTAGAGAGTAGAGTGCCCTTTCTCCCAGCCATGACACGTCATGGCTTTGACGGCACTCCATGATCATGACAAGTAATATTACACGGGGCCAAACCCCATTGTGTATTGGGATGATCACACTGACCCTGACTGGCATTCGAAAATAAGCATTTCCTTAATTAAAAGCCTTTATTGCTCTATTGCTCAAACAAGCCTCGTTCCAAACAGTGATCCCTGAGTGATACTAAAGCAGAGTACAACCATCTGATATATTGTACAGTTTATTGTGAGACATAGTAATATGGCTACAACAGAACGATATAAGCTAAATCTCATGAGTTGTCCAGTATGTCATTAAAAGTGGTGGGCAGTTGCTAGTTACTGTAATATTATTACTTTTTTCAGTAACTAGTAGTGTAACTAATTACTATTTCCAAAACAGTAATAATATTACAATTACTAAATCAAGTAACTAACAGTTACTGCATTACAAAAATGTGATTTCTGGTCATAGCAATCTTATGGTAGGCTAATTGAACCAACCTGTCCAATCACCTGGTTTGAGGCTGCAATGTTTTCACTTTGGCTGATTGTTGACTACTAAGGTAAATTACTGTTCTAATAAAGAGGTTTCAATTCTAAAATGAGATGGCTACACTGGTTGTCATTTTTTTTGAAGGGGCAAGGCAGTGTAGTGATTGTGAAAGTAGTGTAATTAGCAATGTACCTAATTACTTTTAATACCCAGTATTAAGTAAAGTAATTATATTACTTTTTGAAGGAGTAATAAGTACCTAGTAACTTATGACAATTCCTGAGTAACTTGCCCAACACTGGTTACTAATATACAGACTTGAAGGAATGACAGGAGTAAAGATAAAGTCAGAGAGCTCCCTGAGAGCAAAACAAATGAGTGTGGCTGCATTGTAAACTAGACCTACTTGGCCTGCACAAGCCTTTTTTATGAGCGAGATTTATGACAGTGTGACGGCTCGTGTGTGATTTAAAACAATCTCACTGCTTTGATTCCTTCAGTCAGGGCAGTGAAAATGGACCCTATCGACATTTTGCCATGTGTGATTTTCGGTTCGTCATGAATTGCTGTCGTCGTGTATATTTATGGCATTGTGTGAAGGCTATGCCCGTGAACTGCGCTCTGTGTCCACACAGCCCTATCACATACGCATGCACGCACACTGGTGTTCCCAATCATCCACATCTCGGATTGTTGTTGTAATGAGTAAGGCTGGCAGATTATCCCACCAAAGTGCTCAAGACCACCTACAACATACAATTGACCACATGAGATTACATTGATGAGCAATAAACAAACAATAATCATTACTCTTACATTACAATTATAGTAAAGGCCCAGTCAAATGCTCCAGCCTCCTACCATAATTTACGTGTTGAAGACATGAGTGCAAACAACCATTACCCTCCCTGCCCCCATGGACTATCTGTCCTCTCAGGGTGGCTCTATGTAGCAGTGTGCCGCTGACTCCCTTGCTGTTCCAGCTGACTGGCCTCACTGGTCAAGCCCATGCTCGACCAGTGACACATGAAGACTTCTCTCCATGCAGTCTGGTGTAGAAAATGCCAATATGACTTGCAGTATACCACTGGACCCTGTTCTAAATGATTAACATAGGTTTTTAATCTGAGGTTTTACGTTAATGGCTGGGCCTCCGACCAGCCGCTACATTTTATGGCTCTTCACTAGCCAAGTGCATGACATGTGTCTTGGTGACTGCACTGACTGAGGCAAACAAAAACGCAATACAAAATTAATCCTAGGAAATTGAGATGGAATTACATCTGAATACTGGGGATGAACATAAATCACTTAAGTCATTCTTCTGAGAATGGAACCTTATGATGATAACATTGTTGTTTATGGTGACCCCACCCCCCCCATCCAGGGTGCACATACACATAAATAATATGCACGCACGCAGGCACACAGTTCATTTGTCATCCTAATATCATACCCTTCCTCGGGTAACCAAACACACACACACACACACACACACACACTTCCTCTTTGTATCAATAGTGTGTACATTACTCTTATTGTGTACTTTCTATGCTCTAGGAATAACCCCATTAAATCAGCTCCTAAATGCTGTTGAACAGCACATGCATTTTCTGAGGTTTGAAGCAGAGGCAAAGTGACGTTGCCAGGGTCATGTGCATACTGTAAGTGCCTATATAGCTTTCCGACATACTGATTGGACTGTGCTGTTTTCATGACAAACACTGTCCTGTTCTTAATCGAGTTAGGCTATAATTCCTCTCAAGACAACTGGATGCATCGCAGCTGAGAGAGAAAACTATCAATACCCATAAATGACAGATTTAGATAAGTACAGGCTAATATGTTGCTCCTGCAACCGCTGGTAAAATGATAGTGATCTACAAACAGCACGGTCATCTAGTAATTATCATTAACATAAGCCAGACAGGGATGTACGATCACCATCAGCAAGCAAATGGTGTTTACTGAGCATCAACTGGGTATTACAACGGACAACTTCATGTTGGTGGTATTGTGATGTTATGGGTTGTGTTGTTTGGGTGATTTGGATTTTTGTCAGTCCTTCATGGTATGAAAACACTCCTTTATATTATGGTTGTTACAATCATAACACAATATCAGAAGGAACATATGGCGTCATCTTAAACCCTTTTACCAACGTGAATATAACCATTTTAAAATGCTTGACTACACTATGGTTGTTGATACTAATAATAATAATGAACACTCCAGACACAGTACAGGCTCTCTGACCAGATGATACTTGAGCTTGAAGCTGAGCAATGGTAAAAGACTGATCAGTCACATATCATTAATATTAGCCAATATGCATTTTAAGCATTGACTATTTTGCAATTTGGATAAATAAGGCTTAGCATATGCCTTCTAAGGCTTGGGGAGATTGCCAATAGATTTTGAAATCATTAGAGGATAACCTGGCATTGCTATACGTCAGCATTCCTTCTTTTGGAGTCACTACGATAATCATTTAATTCAACAAAATGTTTTTAAAAAAATACCAAACTATCTTCTTCCTTGTCTGCTCTTGAAGTAACTTAAAACTGAGAAACCAATCATGTTTCCTCTCAACGTGCTGCCACATCTGTGTCAGTTGGACAATAGCTCTGGGAACATTATGTCACAGGTGGATTGTTAATTCAAGAATATAGCAGGTGCCCTTCCCATGTTATACTGTACGACCTAGTAACATATCCATGTTGCTAATCAGATTCCTGCAGCCTCGCCATGGTAACACATTCTCTCAGGTTCATATTACAAACAGAAACAAAACAAAAACAAATCCTCAACTATGCTTATGCAACCTTGGTGTTCTGCAGACAAAATGAATAGGCATACACAAGCTTGACTTATCTTTACTTCTCTTGCTCCCAGGGCTGAACTGGCAAGCATATGCCTGGTGTAACTACCTATTTACATAGGCTACAAATGTATATTATTCATATGAATTAATATAACATAATAAGAACATCTATTAAATGTGTAAACATTAGGCAGTATTCAACATCAATATACTTGAAATATGTTTTAACTGAATAGTGTCAAATTAAGTCAGATGGATAAGCTCTATGTTTCATTAAAAACAATACCAGAATTGTATTTTAGAAATGTTTCCATATTTTTGTCAGGAAATTCCAACAATTCAGGATCTGAATGTATAACCATGATAAAGCTCCACTAAGTAACTTCAATCGTACTTTTTGGCTCTCTTTTTATTACATCGTATAGCAGGAATATTATATCGTATATTTAAGGATGTCAGATTGTATATTTAAGGATGGTGTACTGGTAGATGCTTTCCAAAGATTATGGTGGACCGGCATCCAGCCAAAAATGCCAGTGCCACTTTTGTGTCCCAGTCCAGCCCTGCCTGCTAATACGTTGTGCAGTATACCTATAGTGTCCACTGAATGACAAGATAATAATGTATAATACTATGTCATGTTTATTAAAATCTCTCTTTCCTTGCTTGTCATTCTGTGAATATTGCCTACAAGAATAATACAAATGTTTTTGAACTGAGCTCACCCTTTGGAACAACCAAAACACAGTACGTCCTTGGATGGTTTGCCTCTTGGAATATAATTGTGCAAGTAGACATTGATTGACAGCCACGCACGATATACTGGAAAGCTATGACAGCAAAGACTATTCAACAGCCTTGGCCTCAGAGCCATGGAAAAAACAGAGTTACGCCAATGAAAGTTCGACATTTTCAACGGTCACATGGTTCATGGAGAGGCAAAACCTATGGCAAAATAGTTCCCGGAAGTCCTTGGTGGGCAATTTGAATTTACAGATCTATAACTTCATTTTTTGGTAATTAGTTATCAATAATTGTCACGATTCACATTTAAAATAGGATTTATAGGGTACTTTTAGTAATTAGGCTAACTTCCGGGAACTATTTTGAGGCCTCCGTTGCTGTGAAAAAATGGTCCATTGGAGTGAATGGAGATGACGCGACTTTCTCTCTACATGGCTGCTCTCTCTCTACATGGCGCTGCTTGGCCTTAACCAACTAAATGCAGCCAATGCAGTAACGGCTCTGAGGTTGGGGGTTTCAGGTCATCAAGCTGCTCTCTGTTTCCTTGTGTCAGCAATGGGGATACCGAAAAGCAATGTCGTGTTACAATTCAAACGGGATCTAAAAATAATTTTATTTTTGCCATTGACGATACATATTTTTTCCAAACTAAAGTAGCATAATGCAGAAGTGACATCGGCTCTCTGTGGGAATAAAGCAAAGAACTCAGTGCTTGGCACTGATACCATACAGCTATCATTCTACATATATAGCCACTAACTAGCCATTCAGGCATTAATGCAGACTCAACCAAGGCATAGGAACCTCTTCATAATATGTTACCATTTCCCAGTTCTTTCCTTTAAAACCCCAAGACAAATGTGATCATATTGGTACATCTCATGTAGATGTATTTTTGCCACATAGGACTATGGACACTTTAGAAAAGATTATAGCAAAACAGTTAACATGTGGTGCATTCATTCGCAATGATAGACTGATTCAATTAAGCTGACTATGTCAGTTTATCTAATGCCACAGTATGTCTGCCCCAGGAGGTCCTTGTAAGGCACAGACAAGATATATAATTGGGGATGATTAAAGGGGTGAGTAAAGAGAATAGAAATGAAAATCATCAGTGCCACATCACATCAGGTCAGCTAATCCTCTCCCTCCCGCCCTCAAAGCCAGCCAACATTTTAATATAAAACGTGTCCGTCCCTGAGTCTGACAATGGGGCTATAAGCTAACCTGCAGAGCAGACGGTGGAAGGCAACAAGCCACAGTGTCACTGTATGGTACGAACGGCCTCTTACATCTCTGTGTCCGGTCTGATAGTAGGCAACGTTCAGACAAAGGCCTCTCTGTGAAAGAGCTCACTTAAACAAGCATGCACATAGCACACATAAAACACAAACACGGTTTATCCTGCCATCATAGTCTAGGTCAGAGAAATTCATTTAGCAGAATCAAAGAGAGTATAAGTAAATAGTCGATATAAAACGGGTTGAAATAAATGTGTAAAGTGTTGAAATTGAGTGTGTGTAAGTTAAAACAAGGTTAATTTGAAAATAACAAACGTGAGATGTGAGACTAAAACACCACTTTCCTTGATAGTGAAAATATGTATGTTGTTTTCAGTGAAAGGATCTCACACAGAATTTCCAGTTTGAACCTTTTCTTTCACATTTGGTCTGTGTTAACAAAGGCAACAAACCAAAATAGGCTAAAGAACAATTATGCCCTGGACTGGTCAACTTATGCCACAATAGGCTATGGCATAATAGTGGTTGGGCCACCTACATTTGCTTGTGAGATAATTGATTAGTAGGCATATCATTTTTTATTTCTAAAATTGCTCCACGGTTGCATCCGCGTTGGTGTTAAGGACATGACAGATAATTGGCCTCAATGCTGATGCACGGAAGGATACCTGTACAGCGGATGGATACCTGTGCAGTTGGCACACAGCTGACTGCAGACTAGGCACAGTCGGCTAGGTTGCGACCATCTGTGTCCAAATTACATACGTCATTTACATGAAATATCGCGGATTTCCAAAACAATGTTATTGAGGACAGTCTATAACGGAATACAAGGGTGACAGCCTAATTTATATAGAGTACATTAACCTAATGTATTGCCTGTCCTCCTGAGGGCTATTGAATGGAATAGGCTATTTCTTTGGCCCGTTTGTACCCTGCATGCAGTCGAATGAGGCTGATAAATGGGGTTTGGACGGCATGTAGTCAATTGTGTCTACGCAATTAATTTATTCAAATAGGTATATGTTAAATATATTAAGCACATTGTCTAACTCAGTGGAATAGCCCATCGTCAGCCTAATCGTCTGCCTGCCCTTACAAATGTCATTACATTATTTTTAAATCCTACCTGGTTTGCCTTTCCATAATCGGACCAAACGACAAGTTTCCTCTTTTGGCAATCCGTTTTCACTGTGGAATGAAAAAATTGTCAGCTAATAAAAACCAGAATAGACCCTGTGGCTTTTCACGCTGCATTCACATACAACGTACAACGCAATGCCATTGCTCGTGCCACTGTTCAGCGAGACGCACAGCTGCCTCTGTGAGTGGCGATAGGCTACATAGAGAGACGAAATCTTTATCAAGGGATGCCATCGTATCAACATGCTAACGTTTAAATAGTCAGAAAAATCTTAAATGAATGGCAGCATCATTCATTGACGGACAATCCCACAGAATGGCGTTCTTTGCTCTCTATTCAACGAGGTGGGGCACCTTGAAAATTACACATGAGTGGCATAGTGGAAACCAATGACCGACAAGTGCTGAGGTACAGCTCTTAGTGACAACGTAATAAACCAATCGCTGTTGAGGTTTATTCTGCGGGAGGGCGGAACTCACAAGTGCCAGGGGTATCAACTTGTCGAATACAGTATAGTGAAATACAGGCTCCAGTTTAGGGTATACGGTAGCCTAGACCAATTTTTGTAATGCAATAATAACAACAGCAACAAAAAAAATGTAATCCCTTGTCATTCTTGATAAACCAAATGTAGCCTATGAGTCACATTGTTCTGCTATTATTATTATTATTATTGTTATATGTATTATATTTATTTAAAAACATTGTTTCATATGTTAATTGTATTCTATAGATTTTTACTTTACGGTATAGATTATTTTCATAATGGAATTGTGTCTGCAGATACAAAGTCAAACGTGTCTCTATTGCCTACCATTTATTCATAGGTATAGCTGCAATTATGTCTGTTGACAAAACTCTGAAACTTGAATATTGAATTTTCAATCTTCAAAAATATAGGCTAGAAAACATAGCCTTGTTTTTGCTCATATCTATATATTAGTCAAGTATGCCAAAATATGTCTACGCATGTGGCTGTCATAATGCACCAGCATTTAATTCAGAAACACTGAATGAGAACTGGAGAAAAAAACAAGCCAGTGTGTTATCCTATCTCAGATCACTGACACGTATCTGGTCTGAGACAGGTCAAATGCGTTATTGCCATCAGGTGGCCATGGTTAAAATGACAACTAACCTTTTACAAAAAGTTGGTTTCACAAAAAGGCCTAGAGTGAAAAAACATTGATGCGCATACATTCAAATTAATGTGTATGTGTATAGGCTTATTCTCAGTTAAATATAATGTGTTAACTTTAGTCAGATTTTAAACGATTACACAATTGTTTTTTTTTTTAAGCAACCATCACTGCTCTGTTCTTTGCCTATACAAATAATGTATTATTCTTTAAATATTTATTGATTTGCTTCTGCAAAACTGAGTTAATCTAATTGAAACTATCGGCCACCGTAGGAAAATGAACAGCACGACACCTATCAGAGACTGAGGGCAACTACATGTTAATATCACGCTACCGTCAGTAGCTTAGCTTTGCTTGCCAGTAACATCCCATTGACACTCTAAGACGAAGTGAAAGACAGTGCAAGGTAAATATATAATGCAATTGAACGTTTGAAGCAAAATCTAAATGCGCAATAATCCGACAGTATGTTGTTTGTATTATATATTGTCAGGTAGATTCTTGTTTAAAACATTTACAGTAATCGTTTAATTCGGCGGATAACATGCTGGCTAGTTTTAGCTTGCTCGTTGTCATGTCGCAGCTGTATTGCGGCTCACAAAGCGCATGTCTGCTATAACGTGTTTTGTATTTTTATCTTTTTGTTTATGTTTTATAATTGAAAGACTCATGCAACTAATAACTACACGGAAGGAGAATAACTAAAATTAACCACAACATGGTTTTTATAGTACGGTACTGAACGACGAGTAAGGCAGCTAGTTAGCCGCTAGCTTGGAAAGTTGCCTGGTTGAATGAGAGAACAGGACAATGGATGAATGGAGTTTGCACTAGCGATCAGGCCGGTCTGTGAATAGGCGCAGCTACATAAAACCTTATCGTTTGAGTGAACGAGGTTCTGAACTGTTAATTTGACTTCAGAACGAGTTTTTATCCCTCTTTCTTTCAGTGTAATTTTTTTTGTTTATTATATAATGAATGAGCAGGGAACTACGACTGCGGCCTGGTATAGTAAGCTAATGCTCACCGGTCTATCCTGTTTCTAGAGTACCTTCGTTCGTTCTCGTTGGAGACTCGTTTAAAGTCGCTGCACATCCGATTCTGTCCGGAACACCACGAGTCTACAGTACCGTACGCTCAAATTGGCAAAATTAAACCTTTCCAACTACCGTATATACTCAAACAACCACAAAATATTCAAACTAAAAGTTGAAGAATAAAATAATAATTTAGGATTGTTAGCTTTCTGTATACACATTTTCACATGAGCCCATTTAATGTGACATTGTCTGTATACAAAAGTAGTAATATTCCAGTACTACATTTTAAAAGTATTATTTGACGTGACCCAGTTACCTCTGTATTCAGCATGGCTGAGACCGATGTTGATAATGAGCTGCTTGACTATGAAGAGGATGAGGAGCCCCAGGGAGCCCCGGAGAGTGCTGCTCCAGCTGGCAAAAAAGAGGTGAAGGGCTCCTATGTCTCCATCCACAGCTCTGGGTTCAGAGACTTCCTTCTCAAACCTGAGCTCCTCCGTGCCATAGTTGACTGTGGTTTTGAGCACCCATCTGAAGGTGAGTTGCACAGCAAAACCTTTTTTATTTATGTGTTTGTGCCCATTGTGCTGCTATTACTCTGTATGGAGTATTCCCCCAAAACGCGTATTAAAAAGATTTAGTGACAGACACATTTTATTGTATTTCTAGTGTATTCATTTTTGTTGTGTTCTTTTAATTATTTATATGAATATAGCTTGTTTATTTCATCACTGTAAATTAAATGCACATGTCAAAAGTAACACGTCTACTTGCCACACCCACCGTTTCTAATGGTTAGGAGACAGATATGTTGACTAACTTGTAAAAACGCAGCATACTCCCTACTACACTCCCTGTTTCTCAAAAACTACAACTGTTTGTATTCAAACATTACCCCAGATGCAGATTGGCTGCATAGGTGGAGCTGAGAGAGTAAAAGTCTATGTGGGGGAGCAATATTGAGTGTTTAAAGCTGCCACCCTGTCTCTGTGAATAAATACAATATTACGTTTTTTGCAATAATAATTGTCACTCTTTCAGTTCAACATGAGTGTATTCCTCAAGCAATCCTGGGCATGGATATCCTATGCCAGGCCAAATCTGGTATGGGAAAGACAGCAGTGTTTGTATTGGCCACCCTGCAGCAGATTGAACCAGTAGACGGCCAGGTTAGTATGGGAAATCATTTTTGTGTCCGCTCAAATCAAACAAGCCATCAATTTGTTTTTGGTTGTGTGTTGTTCAAATGGATACACAGCCTGCCTTTTTCATCGGTCTATACACATGGATGGAAGCTGTTACAGATTAGTACAATGTCAGTTGTTTCCCCATTTAAAAAAATACTGACTTATAACTCTTCTGTCCTCGTGTCTTGGCATGGTGCCAGATCCTTTGTTACGGCTTTGTTTTAATTGTAGTATGAATGCGTGTCAACATAGCAGCTAACTCTGTTGCAGACTAATAAACTACCATCCCCCATCAAATCCCCCGTCTTAACAGGTATCAGTCCTTGTAATGTGCCACACACGCGAGCTGGCCTTCCAGATCAGCAAGGAGTACGAGCGCTTCTCCAAGTACATGCCCACTGTCAAGGCAGCCGTGTTCTTTGGCGGTATGACCATCAAGAAAGACGAGGACGTGCTTAAGAAGAATTGCCCCCACATTGTGGTAGGAACGCCAGGGCGTATTCTTGCCCTCCTCCGCAATAAGACCCTCAACCTGAAAAACGTCAAGCACTTCATTCTGGACGAGTGTGACAAGATGCTGGAGCAGTTGGGTGAGTGCATGGAAGATGGGGGCTGTTCACATGTGTATGTTGCCCCAGAAAGCTAAGGCACTGTTTGCCCAAGCCGCTCACGCTAAAGCTTTAATGACAAATGTGTTCCCATCCACCTCCCGACAGATATGAGGGGTGACGTCCAGGATATCTTCAGGCTAACGCCTCACGAGAAGCAGTGCATGATGTTCAGTGCCACGCTAAGCAAGGAGATCCGCCCAGTGTGTCGCAAGTTCATGCAAGATGTGAGTGATTTCAATGTGCTGCGGGTAACTTGTATTGGTCATATCTGGCCATATGTTCCAATATCAGAAAGGATCTGTGCTACCAGCCATGTCCCTCTTAGCTTTGCCCACTTGTGACTGTCTGTGTCATAAGTGGCCATTTCAGAGGGACAGAGGGATTTGTCCTTGGAAGGTGTGCCTGGGTCAGGGCAGTCTTTCCTCCTGACTCGGGTACTGTACATGGGAACAGAATTTATCCAACCCTGTTCATAAATGCTTTGCTTTAAGTGTACAGTGGTGGTGGAGTCCCATGTTGCATGTGTCTATAGTGGCTTGTATGTTAGCATATATAATATAGTATATGTTAACACCAGGCTCCTCCGTTACTGTTTAGCCCATGGAAGTGTTTGTGGATGATGAGACCAAGCTGACCCTCCACGGTCTTCAGCAGTACTACTGCAAGCTCAAGGACAGCGAGAAGAACCGCAAGCTCTTTGACCTGTTAGACGTCCTGGAGTTCAACCAGGTACGATACATGTACACTATCGTCTATAAGGGTTGGGCAATATGGACCAAAAATAATATCCCGATATATTTAGGTTGAATACCGACACACAATATATATCGGTATTTTCTATAAAGTGGGCTAAATCCTTCAGGCATAGAGAAAAAACAGGAAACCCGACGGAAATGTGACATTTTTTATTTTTTGCAACATTAGCTTTCACTGGTGTCTCCGCCCCTTTGACACTCTGAACGCAATAAGTGCAGGCACGGAGGGAGAGACAAACAAATCAAAAAAGTCATGAATAAATGCATAAGATAACTATATCGATATAAACAATATTGTCTAATTTTATATCTATTTTGAAAAAAATCCGATATACTGGTGTATATCGCCCAGCCCTATTATCTATCCATGCTTCCAAACCCCCCTCCCATCTGCCTCACCAATTTGTGCTTTTTCCGTTAAGGATTACCGTGCCACAAATGCTTTCAAATAGAACTGCATCCACAGCAAATGCCACACACATCCTAATGTTGTTATTGGCTGATGGGTCCCGTTAGGTTGTGATCTTCGTGAAGTCGGTGCAGCGATGCGTTGCATTGTCCCAACTGCTGGTGGAGCAGAACTTCCCCGCCATCGCCATCCACCGGGGCATGCAACAGGAGGAGAGGTGGGTGACATTTATTGGAATCACACAGTCGTGAAGATGTTGTTGATTGTTCCTGCGTAAACGGTCAGAGCCCACTCAAACACCTCCCTTGTCTAGCCAGCTTTGCATGTTTAAATAATATTATTAGCATGCACCTAGTTTGGTAATTGTTACATTTGGAACTACTGCATTTATTGCGTTAGTGATTACTATATACTGTTTGTCCTTACTGGTTCTAATAGTTCTGGAAAGGTGTAGCTACCTTTTATGGCGGGAGGATGGTGTGATTATGACTGGTTGTTAATGCTGCTGTTATTTATCTCCGCCAGGCTTTCACGCTACCAGCAGTTTAAAGACTTCCAGCGGCGAATCCTGGTGGCCACCAACCTATTTGGTCGAGGCATGGACATCGAGCGAGTCAACATCGTCTTCAACTATGACATGCCAGAGGATTCTGACACATACCTTCACAGAGTCAGTCTAGTTATCATGTTGACCATATAACGCAGATCAATGTCATTTGTATGAAGGTTTCTTACTTATGCTAGTACCCTATTTCTGATGTGCCAATCAAAGGAGTATCTGTTAATCCGAAATGAGGGAACTAGTCATTGAAATGTGCATTCTTTTATAAACAGAATACCTTCACGTGTCCTGTTGGATAATTATGCTTTGAATGATTTTGAATCTGTGCACACCTATAAACATACAGGGCATCTTAAACTATAAATGTGTGTGTATTATTTTCTGTTCCACGGTCCCTGACCTGACCTCTCTTCTCCTCTTCCCAGGTGGCTCGTGCTGGTAGGTTTGGAACCAAAGGCCTGGCCGTCACATTTGTGTCTGACGAGACCGACGCCAAGACCCTGAACGACGTGCAGGACCGCTTTGAAGTGAACGTAGCCGAGCTCCCGGAGGAAATTGACATCTCCACTTACAGTAAGTAGACCTAACGGTAGTCTAACTGAAGATGAAACGGCAGAGTTGTGTAATGGCTCCATTTGGTGTTACGGCGGGGTGTTGTCTGTTTTTTGATCGGCACACTTGATGAGCTTTATCATGATGTTCCCCCCAAATACATCTTACTGGACAGATTGTAACACATTGTCCTTAGACTAAGAACACCACTTTTATATTGAGATGTAATGGAACTGAATTAGGTCTATTAATGGTACAAATTTCCCTAATGTCAAACATGTATTTAATCTTAATACAACTTCTGCCTTATTTCTTTCAGTTGAGCAGTCCAGATGAGCTTGAAGCCCTTTCTGAGGACTAACAGAGTGTAAACTAAAATCGTTTTAAAAGCCACCTTATTCCCATACTATAAGAAGCCCCCAAGATGGGCTTTTATTATTTTATTGTCCTTTATCATGATTTCTTGTTTTAAAATAACTGATAATACCTGGTTGTTATGGTTAATAAACGTTTTATACAATTTGTTCAACAGAGTTGGATTTAATTCTGCAATATTTAGCATCATATAGTATGTGGGCTTCTAACATACTTATGTACTAAAATTGTAAGCACACTGGATACAAAGAAATAATCTAATCACAATACCCCATAATAAAGTGAAAGAAGTTTGTTTAAATTATTTACAAATGTTTTTTATTTTTATTATCACATTTACATAAATAAGTATTCACAGCCTTTGCCATGACACTCAAAATGGAATTCAAGTTCATCCTGTTTCCACTGATCAACCTTGAGATGTTTCTACACCTTGATTGGAGTCCACCTGTAGCAAATTCAGTTGACCACATGATTTGGAAAGGCACACACCTGTCTATTTAATGTACCACAGTCGATAGTGCATGTCAGAGCACAAACCAAGCCATGAAGTCCAATTGTCCTCTGAGACAGGATTGTATCGAGGCACAAATCTGGTGAAGGCTACATTAAGATTTCTGCAGCATTACCGGTTCCAATGATCACAGTGGCCATCATTCATAATTGGAAGAAGTTTGGAACCACCAGGACTCTTCCTAGAGCTGGCCGTCCGGCCAAACTGAACAATCGGGGGAGAAGGGCTTTAGTCAGGGAGGTGACCAAGAAACCCTGTGGTCACTAAAATCTTCAGTGTTGCTCTGTGGAGAGACCATTTCTGCAGCACTCCACCAATCAGGCCTGTATGGTAGAGTGGCCAGACGGAAGCTGCTCCTCAGTAAAATGCACATGACAGCCGGCCTAGAGTTTGTGAAGCGACACCTGAAAGACTGTCCATGAGGAAGAAAATTCTATGGTCTGATGAAACAAAGATAGAACTCTTGTACTGAATGCCAAGCCTCATATCTAGAGGAAATAACAAACCTAAGCACACAGCTAAGATAACAAATAAGTGGGTTCAGGACAACTCAAATGTCCTTGAGTTGCCCAGACTTGAACCCAATTAAACATCTCTGGAGAAATCTGAAAATTGCTGTGCAAAGATGCTCCCCATCCAACCTGATGGAGCTTGAGAGGTCCTGCAAAGAAGAATTTGAGAAACTGTCCAAAAGTAGGTGTGCCAAGCATGTTGCATCATACTCAAAGACTTGAGGCTGTAATTACTGCCAAAAGTGCTGACCAAAGGCTGTCAATATTTTAATAATATTGTTTTTAAAAAAAATAGCTAAAATTTCAAACAAACTTTTTTCACTTTACTACGGGGTATTATATGTTGAATTGAGAAGAACATTTATTTTAATCAATTTGGAAATAAGGCTGTAAAATAACAAAATGAGGGGAAAAGTGAAGTGCTTGCCGGATGCACGTAAATTTCCCAAGCAGAGGGCAATGTTTGCACTAGGATGTCTAGCGTAAACAAATCAAACTTTTGCAACTGACTGGCAATGCAGGGATAATTTGAAACTGCATTTGTAAAGTAACATGAAACTACAGCACAGTGGTGTATTGAAACAACATGTGATTGAAGTGGGATCAACAGAAATGTATTTACAGATTTCATGGTGATCCAATATTTAGTTATTTGTATTATTAAACCTTTATTTTACCAGGAAGATTTACTCAAAATTTTACTAAAATAAAAATATTTTACAGGAGTGTCCTGGACAGGGCGTTAGTTTTATTTATTTATTGCGTCCCTCCTCCTTTAATGCTGTGTTTGACTCCTCAATGTCACGGTGTTGTCATTCATCCTGACTGAACTTAGTTTACGACTTAAAAAAAATACATTTTACAGTCCAGGTACACTATAATGTTACATCCAGTACAATGCACTGCCCCTGTCCCATGAGCGCACACACACACTCATGGAAGGAGTGCACTGCAGCTAAATGCTTGTCCACCTTTGCATCTTAAACTAAAGATCACTGGGTCATTTAGTATCATCATCATCATCAATAGCTACTTGTGTAAATTGGAAATGTATTTGAAATTGTTTTTTTTTTGTTTTTTTCATTTAAAAAAAAAAGATTACTTAAAATGTAATATATACAATTTTAATGTAATCTTTTGTTTCTTACACCACTCAAAGTGAAGTTCACACAATTACAGCAGTTATTGACCCTGGTGTTACTGGACGGGTATTACATTCCTGCTCTTATGTTTTAACACAGATGATGACAACAGGCTATATACATACAAGGCTAGCCAGTGTGACCGTCCCACTCAGTGGAATGAC
The DNA here is from genome assembly GCA_025399855.1 of Forbesichthys papilliferus. Classification (NCBI taxonomy): domain Eukaryota; kingdom Metazoa; phylum Chordata; class Actinopteri; order Percopsiformes; family Amblyopsidae; genus Forbesichthys; species Forbesichthys papilliferus. Next base: position 1,118 of record JAODOY010033208.1, on the reverse strand, counting down.
ATAAAAGTGGCCTCGCTCCCTCTGTTTGAATTATAATCTGCTCATTATTGCTCACCTGGCACGGAGCACTGCAAAATGAGTCTCCATGCTCCACGGCCAGGATGCTCTATTTTATTGCACTGTTTTCTTTAGTTTTGCTGCAGTCATAATTCCTAAGTTTGATTGGCTCTTATAGTGGGTTTATGTATAGATAAAAGGGACCTATAGGGAAAAGTAATCCATTTTCTTCATAGTATATTATGCCCTCTTTCAGGAACTGGTGCTTTGTTTGTAGTAACACTGCTGACCTCTAGTGGCGATCTAAAATATTGACGTTGAGAATAACTGATCACATTTCCCGGGACATTTTGGAGATGTGTATTAGGTCTGCTGGTTCATAAAGATAAACCACAGTATTTGATGCTCTGCAGACCTGATTATTTTTTCTGCGCTCACACAGAACAAACAGCTATGCTAATCATGAGATGCTAATCATGTCTGACAAAAAGTGTATTATCCTAAAATCGCTGACCCAACTTTTAATGAAGGTATTACTTTCAAATAATTCACACTTTATAAACACATTCACCCAAACCCAACCTCACACCTGGGTTAATATAATTACTACTAATAATCAATAATGCAGATTGAGACTGTACCCACACAAACTTGTAGTTTGTACTACATTACTTTACAATACATTACATGCACTCGCATAAGGGCTCATCAAAGAGCAGAAATGTATTTAGTCACATTGGTCTCTTGCAGTTCAAAGGTAAGTGCAGTAGAGTGCAGTGGTGTGTGTGATGTTCTGTGTTTTTGGCCTGTTGTATATCTTGGCAGGTTTGTTTTTGTTAACAAAAATGCACCTGCTCTGTGCTATACAGAAGATAAAGACATTATAATTTGTGCTCAGCTCAACCCTGCTTTGAAATGTTTTATATGAATAAGATTACTAGAATTAGAGTATGTGTTTGTGTGTATGTGTACACACACATACACACACACACACACACACACACACATACATACATATATATACACACACACACATATACACATATACACATATACACATACACACACACACACACACACATACACACACATATACACACACACATATATACACACACACA